>PVJA010007990.1:0-60269 GCA_004027025.1 Myocastor coypus | reverse complement strand
CTATGTTGGAAATCAGATCAGAAATATAGTCTCTCAGGTTAAAAAAAAAAAAAAGAAATGACTATAATCATGAAAACTCTTCAGTACATGTAAAGAAGATATAGATTTAAAAAGAATAGAAAGGGATAGGAAAAGAAGTGGGCAGATTTATAGACACATATGAATTACCAAAGCTGAATCAAGAAGGTACAACAACATTGAATAACCCAATAACAGGAAATGAAATTGAAAATGTAATAAAAATCTATCAACAAAGAAAACCCAGCTGAATTCTATAAGAAATTTTGATATTTAATGTCAAGTCTTCTCAAATTCCTCAGTGAAATCAAAAGAGGATCAAGTCTCCCAAACTCATTCCAGAAGCAAGCATTACTCTGATTCTAGTAGCAGAGAAACACATACACACGTGCGCGCACACGCACACACACACACACACACACACACACACACACACACACACACAAACACGAACTATAAACCAATCTCCCTTAGGAACAAACGCAAAAAACCTCCATAAAATACTAGCAAACAGAATGTAGCAAATCATCAAGACTGTGCAACACAACCAAGTATAATTCATCCCAGGAATGCAGGGATAGATCAATCTACACAAATTGATAAGTGTAATACACCACATCAACAGAACCAAAGACAAAGTCAAAGATCATTTCAATATATGCAAAAAAAAGCTTTTGACAAAGTCCAACACTCATGTATGATTTTTAAAAATGGAACAGATGGTATTTACTTTAACTTGATAAAAGCTATGCATGACAAACCAAAAGCCAACATCATGGTAAATGAACAAAATTTAAGACCTTCACTCTAAAATCAGGAACAAGACAAGGATGGCCACTGTCACTACTCAGTATAGTCCCAGAAACATTATCCAGAGCAATGAGGCAAGAGAGAGAGAGAAATAAAATGAACAAGGAAAGGAAGAAATGAAATTATCATTATGCGCAAATGACATAATGCGCTACAAAGAAAACTCCAAAAATTCCAGTAAGAGACTTGCAGACTTAATCACCAAATTCAATAGTTTAGCAGGACACAAAGTCAACAGTTAAAAATCAATAGTATTTCTATACACAAGCAATGAACACAATCAAATACAAATTATGGAAACAATGCCTTTCACCATAACACACCCCAAATTTAAAACTACTTAGAATCAATCTCACAAAGAAAGTAAAAGATTTATATAATGAAAATTGCAGTACTCTGAAAAAAAATAGGTCAAAGAAGATTTCAGAAAATGGAAAGATATTTTGTATTCTTGATAGGAGGAATCAAGTGTGAAAATGGTCACACTCCCATTATTGTTATAGCAGTGACACATGCTAAAATTGGATTTTGAAATAATGTGCTAAAGAAAAAAAGATAGACACACACACAAAAAAGTTCAAATGTTGTATAATTCTACTTACATAATCTTTAACCATAGAGAACACTATAGAGGCACGAAAAAATAGATGGACAATGGTCAGCAGCCAAGGATGGGTGGTACAGGGAGTGTAGTGTCTGCTAAGGATCACGAGGCATTTGGTGAGAATGATGAAATAATTTAAAATCAATTGTAGAGTAGTGATGATTGTCTAGCTTTGTAAGTTCACCATATCTTCCTAAATTGGATAATACAGCTCTACTAAAATCTTTTTCTCTCTTTTTAATTTTGTATATTTTTTGCTACAATTGCCACCTATATCTATAATGTGAATAACTAATTTTAGAACAATAATATACAATATAAAAACCATTGTTGGATTCCTGTCATTTGGTTTTGTGAAATTCTGTATTATTTTCACTATTTTTACATTCTCTCTAAAACAACAATTACCAAAAAGTGAAATGATTTAGACAGATAACTCATTTTATTTTATTTTTTAAAATTTATGTTATGGCCAGCTCAGCCTGACTTGGGGGTGGGGCAGGCACAGCATGTGGTGCCAGGGATCAAACTGAATTCCCTGCGGTTACCTAAGCTTTGCTAAGCAGGCACTTTAAACTGCTGAGCTATCTCACTGGCCATTATTTTATTTTTATTTCGCATTTACCAATGGGTTTTAAGGTTTCTCACTATACTACTTCCCCTTAATTAATGGTTACTTACTATGCTTTTATACAATAAAAATAAGCATCAATCTGTCAGTTAAATATTTCCAAGACAATATTCCTTTAATATTTTTCCTTGAAAGAGTCATTAACAGCCACTCCCTAGGTTTACACTAGTTTTAATTCCATCAGACTTAAAATGAATTGATCAAAACTAATGCTGTCTTTAACTTGAAGTCTTTAACAGAAGACAATGTTTTGATCCATACATTGTTATCAAAGGACATTTCTTTAGGTAAAAGCTCTTCCATTAGAAATTTGATTGTTGAGCCTCTGACTGGATGGAAGGACACAAGTCAATGGAAATGTACATTGAAGACTATAGATAACTGGGATACAGATGTTTTGTCCTAACATAAAAGAACAGGGTAGAAGAAGCCAGAATGAGGTTTATTACAAAAGTCATGATCCTTGGTGGGAGACAAAAGTTGAGCTCCAGGCTAATTCGTTTTGTCCTGCAAGAGGATGATCTATGTCCATATGGCTTCAGACAAAAAAAGCAATATCTTCTTGCAGGACAAGAAAACATTCCCACCAAACGAATACATTATGATGGGTGATGGAGAGGAAAACCACTAGCAGTGGAATCTCTTATACTTAATTTCAATTAACTCAAATTTTCCTTTCAAGTTCTTGATCTAAATAATGCATATAAATGATAAACCATGCCTGTGGGTTAGGGAGGAATTTAAGTAACATAATCTATTAAACATTTCCAGTTATTGTCAAACGTTGTCAGAATGGAAGGATTTTGAGTATAGGCCAAAGAATTAGTATCTAAAATATGTAATTTAAAGTGGAACATGTGAGTTGCATAGTATGAAATTTACTTTTCATCGAGGAAATGGAAGATCACAGGTGACATTTAGTAATAATTAACATCAGCTGTTTTGCGTAGAGCATGACCATAGAATCACGATTCTGTCTGAGCTGCTTATTTTGGAAATTTGCCTATTTTTACTATGTAAAGTTTCCATCAAGGAACTCTCATTTAAAAAGAGGGATATATTATTAAAGAGAAAAAGAAAGCACTTCTATGGCCAGATTAAGTAATAACAATGCTTAACAAATTTTCAGTTGAAAATAAATATAGATCGGTCTTACCTTTGGTCTAAACAAGGATGTGTCTTCTGGTTCTTTTTTTATGAAAGCTCAGAATTGCTTTTCTGCAGTGGAGAGGGCTCTACTGATGATCCAGGTGGCAGCTTATTGATTTTTATGAGTAAATGAGTTGCTGCAGCTCATATGCATAACTAGTCTTAAGTGCTTCCCGTAGTGAAATTGACAGTTCATTTTATTTGGTTTGCACAGTCTCTAATGTTACACGTCTAGTCGCTCACTTAACCTATCGTATAAGCAAGATGAAAAGAAGTTGTTTATCTACTATTTATGTCAGACAGGCAGTGTTTGCTCTCCTGAGCTGTGGATGGGCTCCGTAATGGAGGAGAAGGTGGAATAATATTTCCATAGCAATAATCTTCTGATTTCTGCATGTAGGACTCTATAGGAAAACTGTTTCTGAAATCTGACTTTGTACTTGTTTCTATAAATATTGTCAGTGACCCACCTTCCTCCTGCTTTCCACACTTAGATGAACGTGAGCTAATACAATAGAGCTTAAACTTGATCCACCACATTAAATTAGATGCAAAATAATTACTGAGAACTTCAGACTAAGATTTCTTTTTCTTACTACATTCTAATAGTATGGCACCAGGCCATGTGTGATATTTTAAAACAAGAAATAATGTTTAACTACTATAAGTCTTGTTTTCTTGTAATTAGGAATTCCATCAATGATCTCTAAACCCAGAGACTTCTCTCTAACTCTGTGCTATGTGAGATATCTATTCCACTTCTTCCTTTCATTTTTCTGTATTTACTGCAAATCACTACGTACTTCCCCTCTACCTCTCTATATTCCAAATCTCCCTAAATCTCTATTGTCTGATCTCCCATTTTGTTCTTCCTATCACTTAATACTATTATTCTGTTGTATTCTAATGTCCCAGTTTTGTTGAAATCCTGTTCACATGCCATATCTTTCATACAACCATAGTATACAATTTAGGACAATCTGGTGAACTCACAAAGTTAGACAATCGTCACTATTGTACCATCAATTATCAAACATTTCATCATTCTCCCCAGACATCTCAAAACCTTTAGCAAGCCAGGCATGGTGGCGCACGCCTGTAATCTCAGCACTCGGGAGGCTGAGGCAGGAGGATCGGTGCGAGTTTGAGACCAACCTGGGCTACGAAAGTGAGCTCAAGGCCAGCCTGAACTGCATAGCGAGATCCTGTCTCAAAAAGACAAAAAATAAAATAAAAAAAATTCAAAACTTTTAGCAGCCACTGTCCTCCTTCTACAACCCATCCTCATTTGCTCAAAATTACTCATCCATTTCCTATCTCTATAGTGTTGTCTGTTCTTTTCAGTCCACTGAGCTATCCCGCTGACCCAGTGCTGTCAGTTCTTAAAGTTTATATAAGAAGCATCATATTACAATTTGATTTTTGTGTGTGAGTATGCCCAGCTTCTTTGGCAAAATTTTTCAAAGGTTCATCTACTTTTAGCATGTACCCTGCTCCATTCCTTTCTGTGGCTCAGTACCTTATTCTGTAACTATAACACATCTTGCTTATGCACTCTTCAGCTCATACACATGTGAGATTTCTCTGTTTTGCTTGTTGGATATTGTGAATAAACTTTCTAGAACATTTTTGCACAATCTTTGGCACAGTGTATGTTTTCTATATGTGAAAATTCTAGGTGTTTAGCTGAGTTTAATCATTTGAGGGGCTGTCTTTCAATGAACATGTATCACTTTTTTTTTTGTCTGTTTGAGACAGGGTCTTGCTGTACAGTTCAGGCTGGCCTTGAGCTCAGTTTTGTAGCCCAGGCTGGTCTCGAACTCTCACCTATCCTCCCGCCTCAGCCTCCCAAGTGCTGGGATTACAGGCGCGCGCCACCACGCCCGGCGAACATGTATCACTTTTGGACTGATACCAGAAAAGCAAGGAAGTTCTAACTTCTCTACACCTTTTTCTATACTTATAATTTAACTTTTGGCTACACTCAATTTCCTATATTTCAATTGGCATATCATTGTAATGTTAATGTACATTTCACCAATAGTTATTGGGGAATATAATATTCATTTTTTCACCTCTCTAGCTTCTGTTTAGTAATCTTAAAAGAGAAATATCTCATTAATTTTTTATTATTTAAAAGTTAGTCATTTTATTATTGATTTGAAAGAGTCCTAATACCTATAAGTAGGTAAATTGTCTTAGAAGTTATATTTTACAAATGTGTTCGTTCACCTGTGTAAAATGATGTCTTTTCTTATTTTGAATGGTAAGCTTTGAGGCACACACTTTTAAAGTTTGATGAGTTTAATTAATTTTTTTATTTTGTATCTTGTACTTTTATGCCATGTCTAATAAGGCATCACCTATTTCAAAGTTATAAAGATTTGCTCCTAGAATTTTCTTTTTCTAAGTGTTTGATAGATTAGGAACCACATTTGTATCTATGATATACACTGAGTTAAATTTCTGCATGTATTATAATGTGAAGGGTCGACATTTGGATATTCATTTGCTCCAGCACTAGTTTTGGAAAAACCGTTATATCTCTATCATGTTTTTCTGACACCCTCACTTTGTGTGTCTTACTGGGACTTAAATCTCACACTAAAACAGCTCAGCGATAAAAGTGCCAGCAAATGGACATTAAGGTTTGGAAGTTCAATCCATGCACCTGCTGGGCCCACTCCTAGGGCACACTGATACCGCAACTGAGAGTGGGTGTGGTGGCGTGCACCTGTAATCTCAGTTCTTGGTGATTGACAGATCACTCAGAGTCCGAACTAGCAGTGAGATTCTGAACACCCTGTAGACCCTTCCCTAAAATACAATAGATAGATAGATAATAGATAGATAGATAGATAGATAGATAGATAGATAGATAGATTGATTGATAGATAGATAGATAGATGTTACACCAAACCTGCAAAGTTGCCTCTCCCTAACTTATACTGAACTCATCACAATATTTTGTAAAAAATAATAATCTGCCTCTTTAGTCTGTTCCAATTCCCTTCTTTTTTCCAATTCCCTTCTTGTCCTCTAAGCTATTCTGTTTTTCATATATATATATTTGATGCAGGGTCTATGCTATGCAGTTCAGATTTGTAGTGATGCTCCTGTGTCAGCCTCCCCAGAGGCTGGGATCACAGGCATGTGCCACCTTGCCTGGTTTCAGTGGCCAGCACAGCAAGCCTAGGATTCAGAGGCTGGCACATTATGTTTTACTGGGGATGTAACTTGTGACCTTGGACTTTCCAGGCAAGCACTTGGACTAGCTTGAACTCTCTGTAGTTCAGTTCAATAGTGCTTGAATTATTTATAGTTCTTCTTCTGGTACATCACGCGGTACACCTCTGGTATTAACTTTGATGATGGCACTAACATCAAAACTTCTTTTGCTGACACAGCCACATCTTTTAGAAAAGTTGCCTGTAAGAGAACCTTTCCTCTCTAAGTGACTCTCCTTAGGTACACTATACATCATCAATTTATTTTTCTAATTGTTTTCTCCATGATTAACTAGAAAAAAATGAGAAGATGAATGTTTTGTCATACAGGTCTTGCTTTAACTTGGCCTTGATCACCCAGCAGAAAAGTTTAATTATGAGGTACAAAACACATAGCTAGATTAGTATGATGAGCTGTAAAAGGCTTAAATCAACAGCTTCCAACATTGCCAATTTCACCACTAACCTAGTGCACTTATGGAACATTGGATTATGTATACAACTACTTCCTCTCAGTTCAAAGAGAGGAATTTTTTGCTTTTTTTTTTCTTTCCTTACCCATATCGATTATGAAATGTATCATGTCTACACCCTGTGCTCTGTATAACTACTATGAACAACAATATGCAATGTGTCAATTGTTGCAAATGTACTATTAATGTGTTTTGAAACTATCTTATTGTTATTTCTCATTAAAAGTAATAAAAATGTGTTTTCTAAGTTTACTATGAGACTACATGTTACTAAATATGAAACATTTTTCAATGTCCTCTTACTTTAGCTTTCATTAAAATTATCTCTTCTTCAATATAGGATCATAGGCCCTCTGGTCTCTGTTTTTATCCCACTTTTTATTTCCTGTTGGAGTCTTCTTCCAAATACTCAATTCACATGTAACTGAAGATCCAGCATCTTGATACAGATATTTTACTGATACTTAGAGCTCAGTATTTTAAAGCTCTACAAAACTCTTGCTTTCAGTGTTTTTTCTCAGTAAATAGTATACTCAGGCACTCAGTCATAGAGGCAAGATAATTCATAAATTTCCTTTATCTCCTGTATCTAATGAATAATTCTGTATATATATACAGACACACACATACTCTGGTCTCTCTCCAATTCACTTTACCCTCTGAAGAGTTCCTTTAAATATCATTTCTAATTCAAACTGATGGTAGAATAAAATACAATAAATCATGAACACCATGTCAAAGATTGTATGTGATCCACCACTACCCAGCACTCAAGTTTTCTCTCTTCCTTCTCTCATTCTGATCTCTAAATTCTTTTTTTTTTTGAATTTTATTTATTTATTTTGTTTCAGAACTTTTGTTTGTTTGTTTGTTTGTTTTTATGGCCGGCTCAGCCTGCCCTGAGGGCAGGGTTGGCACAGCATGTGATGCTGGGGATCGAACTGCTGTTCCTGAAGCCGCCTAAGCTTTCCCAAGCAGGTACTGTAGACCACTGAGCCATCCTGCTGGGCCCTGATCTCTAAATTCTGACTCACTCCCCTTTTGCAATTCTTTGAATTATTTGAGCAAATGAACACCTCTCCTCCCATGTGTAAAACTTGCTCTAACACTTTTCCCTTTGTCATATTCCAGCCTTCTGGAGAAGGAAATCCCTTGATATGGTTCCAGTAGTTCCTATTCTTATTATTAATATTGTGATATCTAAACTAGTATATTAAAATCTGAAATGTGAGAAGAATTAGATAAGGTCTGTGCAGGGTGGCAGATCCTGAGGATCAAGCCCTCATTCTTCTGCAAGTACGTTTGTGACCTTATAAAAAGGGCCTAGAGCCATCCATCTCCCTCCATCATAGAAAGATAAATCGGAATACACCATCCGGCTTCAGACACATACCAGCTCTGCCAGTGCCCTATCATTGGGCCATTCAGCCTCCAACATGGTAAGAAAGAAATTTCAGTTGTCTGAAAGTTAATTACTGAAAAATGGTTATAGTAAACCAAATATCTACGATTTCTTAGCTTAAATATTAGTCTCCAAAATCTAGCTTTAACTAGATCAATTTGTATTAGCATCTTTACAAGTACTCTGTACTTCCCTCCATGAAATATTGACAAATTTTAACAACATAAGAAGTTATGTAATAAGTATGTTACTATATGCCCCTGTAATAAAATCTGAGTTTAAGGAGGGAAGAGACTCTGGTAGTCTATATTATTCTCTTCTGAAGTAAGAGCATAGCATCTGACCTGATGAAGGGAACACAAAGTGTGTTTCTCAATTAATTAGTGAATGACTCCCATCTACTTCGTTAATAATTCAATCTGATTTAAAATTTTCATTTATAGAGTGAAATAACAAAACTGAGAAACAAAAAGACACATATGGGAAGAATAAGAAGTTGTTTTTTGTTTTTTGGGTTTTTTTTTTAGAAGAAGAAGAGCTCATCCTTGGTTAGAAAACATACAGTAAGAAATATATTTAATGTCTTACAAAAATCAAGAGCCTTAAACTGTCCTACTTCTGTTTAAATCTTTGAAGTAAACCACCTGTTAAATTCCCTTCTCTTCATGCTTCTGCAGGGCAAACTTTTATGACAACTTTACTTCAACCTCTTTACGTTGATTGACACAACCTGTTTCTCATGGTTTTCTGTTGCTTCCTGAGCTGGTAGTTATCATGTAGTCCGTGATAAAAATAAGCCTTGTTCCCTCTACTGTTAATCTTTCATCTTCTTTAATCTTATGGTCTCCTATCTGTCTCACTTTTCCCTTACCTATCCCACCCAAAATAAACAGTAACTGATGCTCCTCAGTAATTAAACATTAAAATCTAAGATAGGGCTTAAGTTTTATGGCATGTGCACGTTGTTCTTATGATAAAAGGAGAAATAAAAATCATTAAATAAGAACATGTCCATTTATAGAGTCTGGCTAGTAAAATAAACTCGATGTATCCATTTTATTTTGAAGTGAGGTGCTAATAGTGTCTGTCCCAACTCAAATTGCTGATTCAACTAGAATTTCTGTATCATTTGATTGCTAAATGGTGTGAAGGAGCTATAAATATAATACTTCTCAGAATGCCTGACTTATAGGGAACTGTAAGTTACCAAGAGCTCCCTAGATTTTTGAGCAAAGAAACCAGGACTTAGGCAAGGTTCAACCACCAAGATATTGAAAATGAATCAAACAGCTGTCTGAAATTTCTATATAGTACCTGCCTTGTGTTTGTTGACAACATCAAATGGAAAATACCTTTTGAGTGGGTGGATTTGATAAATTAATTTAATAAGAGCTAAAAGCATATGCCAAATGGTAAAATCTCTACAATTGTTTAATTCAAATCATTTAGAACTCTGCATTTGTCTAATAGTAATGTACATATACTGAAAGTACTTAAGAGATTTGACAGATCCTTTTTATATTTCTTGCTAATAAATATCCAAATGTTTGAATTTTAATTGAAAAAAGCTTTTAGGAAAATAATCTAACAGCACATCTAGACATCAAAGCAGAGCTCAATGAAAATACTTATTAAATGTGAGTTTTAACATAAACATTATGAAATTATTTAATGTACAGGCTCACAAGGTTTTCTCTGTAAATAACCAGTTAATACACATTTGAAGGTTTGCATGCCAGGCCATTTGTTCTCTGCCTTAGCTACTCAACTATCTTGATCTAGTACAAAGATTGCTATAAAGAGCACTCAAAACAATGAACATGCTGTGTTCCAATGAAGCTTTACTTGCATAAACAGAAATTTTAATTCAACAGATTTTTTATATGTCATAAAATCTTGGGAAGCTGTTAAACTATTTTAAAATGTTAAAATCCACTCACAGTCCATACGAACATAAATAGAAAAGCTAATTTAGCCCACATGTGGTAATCTTCAACTGGTTACACACTACTGAAGTATATTTTACTTTTTTCATTGACTCTTAACCTTTTGTTACCCATAATCGTCTTGAGCACAGAGTTCTATAAGTGTTTCACTCACTGATACATTCTGGTTATCTTGAACAGACATTTACATAAATTATAAAGTAAATATTGTGAAATGAATGATACATGAATGAGCAGAATATTTTTCTTCCAAAGAAATCCTTTTGATAGGAATTTCTAACACTATCAGATTTTAAGATGTTTTGTGTTATATCCTCATCAGTATAGAGGATTTAAATTTTGAAAGGTGAGATTTAACCCAAAATGTTGACTCTTAAGTAACATGAAAATTTAAACAACAATATGAAGAGAAAGGCTTTGCCTATATGTCAAAGGTTAATTATCTATTTTTGCATATGGGTAGGGAGTATACAATTATATTCAGGGAGAAATATAACTCTGCAAAGTCCATGTGTACATTAGAATTCATGTATTTGTACATATATATGGGCTATATATAAGTATACTTTCCATTACTAATTCATAAACACATATAGCCACTATTTAGATAGCTATAGCTAATTCTATATGGATTTATACAAATTGTTATGAACATAATCCCATCTTTGACCATCATATCTTTAAACATATACTTAATCAGAGCAGCTAAAGAGTAATAACACCAATTTAGCCACAAGGTGGAAATATTCACCTTAGAAAACTAACACTAGTTAGGGTTATTAAAAGGTCACAGATTGATTTGTTTTGGGTTTTTTAAAAGACATAGCACATTAGGCCACTGCAGGGACTGCAGTTTGATCCCTGGCACCACGTGTTGTGCCAGCCCCACTCCCAGGGCAGGCTGAGCCAGCCATAAAAAAATAAAAATAAAAATAAATAGTGCAATACACTTTAGGACAATGTGAAGTATCAAGTTGAATTAGTGTTTTTTACTAAACACATGTAGTGTCCAAACTACTAATGGCCACTGGTAACGGAAGAGAAAGATGAGAATATTTTCACATAATATTATCTGCATAACACTATCACAGAAAACATACTAAAATAAATATGAATGCTTATGCTTCAGACTTTTACTTTGAAAGTAATCTCCCATCTATTTAGAATGGATATTTTATATTGTAGATGTACTGTTCATGGAAAATTTTACAAAATAGCTAGCAAAATTCCCATAGCCCTATTAACTTTTTTATCAAAGGTATAATATATTCAGGTATTAGAGTATAGCACATCTTACAGCCTAAAAAATGTACTTTTGTCGGCTTACTTAAAATTGATTTTACTGACCATTTTGAGGATGTTAATGTGTCAACTTTTTTATTTTGAAGGGAATAAAAACATAAAGCATTAGAAATGATACAGAATTTCAAAACATGAGACAATAAAATTTAACAATTGTTATATTGCATATCATTGTAAAAGGAAAAGAAACTGATCAAAAAGAAAGAATAACTGGGATGAAGGAAATATAAGGAAGAGGAAACATATGTATAACCAAGATAGTTAAAATGATTGTAATAATTTATATTGGTCTATTGAAAGCAATTCATTTTTAAATCATCAATCAACTGACTTTTATATGACCTGCAACCAACTCTTACTAGTATTTTGGCATATTTTGTGCATTACAATTGTTTTGAGTCACCGACTTTTTATGTTTGCATTATCATATCTAGAAACCTTTGAAAATTAATTACTTGTTTTTCCTGTGACTTGGAATACATGCAAGATTAATGGAAGAAACAAGCCAGTGTAGTCAAAAACTTAAATGTATTTAAATGTTATCTTCAAATGAAAGAGCAGAATAAGAAAACCTGTCATACTAGATGTACATAGTATGCAACATTTGAAAGTTGAATTATAAACACGTGTGAGTTAGTTTATAGGTTATATCTTGAATCACACTTGGTACCAATTGCTGTCTCTTTGCTTGGATGCTGTGCTTCCTTTTATGCTAGAAGTTTACATATAGTCATCATGACTTGAACATGTCTAATGACAACTATGAAATTCAGAAACTCTCTGTATTGCTACCTTGTATGATATTGGTGCTATTTTGATCTAAACATGCAATGTTTTAGAGAACCATATGGAATAGAGGGGAAGCGTATTTATTCAATATATTTATTCAGTACAAGAATTAGTAATTATTGTAACATTGAAATAAGAAATACATAATTTGGAAATAACCCTCTCTATATGTGTGGAACATAGATACATATACACACAACCTCAGAAAATCCTTTTGAAAATAACGTGGTGTCTGTCATTCTAATGACTTTCTGAGTACGCACACACACACACACATAAACACAAATGCATCCCAAGTGCACACGTGCACACGTGCACACGCACACAAACACGCACAAACACACTCTTTCAGTGAAACTCGGATAAGCCGCAAATTACTTCTTGCCTTTTTTTCATCTTTGATTTTATATCTTGAAAATCACCCCATGTTAGTATTTACACTTCTATTTAATTCATTTTAAAAAGTGTAAAGCACAATTTATTCAGTTGCATCCTTCTTTGCAGACATTTTACACTGTTTCACATTTCATAGAATGTTATACTATGCTTTAGGAAACATTGTGCCTGGGCATCTTGCATACAATGTATAACAATTGCTTCAAGATAGATTCCTGGAGAGGAAATGCCAGGTCAAATAAGATGCATAGGCTAAGTGCAAACATAAGGCTAAATTGCCTTCAAAGGTACTTTACCTACACATATGTTATGGACCACATGTTCCCCAGTGCCTTGTGTGCTCATAGCTTTTTGGAGCTGTAGGATCTAGGGTGTATGATGCTGCATAGGTCCACTCATTTGAATTAGTATAGCTCTGGGTTTGGCTGAATTAATTTACTGAAAAGAGAAGCTCAGCCCTGGGAATTTTATCTTGTCTGCAATGACAGGAAAAGGCGGATTTACTGCTTCTGCTGCTCTCTGCCTTCTTCCTGGTTTGCCATGGACTATTTCTCCTCTGCGATTTCCCCTATCATAAAAATTTGTTTTGGATTCAGCATACTATGGACTGAAACTTACACAAAGTATCATCAAAAATAAACCTTTCGCCAGGCATGGTGGCGCACACCTGTAATCCCAGCATTTGGGAGGCTGAGGCAAGAGAGATCAGCCTGGGCTACAAAAGTGAGCTCAAGGCCAGCCTGAACTGCATAGAGAGACCCTGTCTCAAAAAGACAAATAAATAAATAAATAAATAAATAAATAAATAAATAAATAAATAAACCTTTCTTCCCTTATATTTGGGAGTCAGGTATTTTTCCTCGGCAACAAGAAGAGTAACTAAGACAACATCTCTGAATTTTATATGGCTTCATAATATCAGGCAATAATACTTTTATTATAGTGAATTATAATAAAATTTGTAATTTTATTATAAATAACAAATATTTATTTATTTATTGCATTTGGTACAGCATCTCACACTATGCATATTGGACTCATAGAAGTATTCCTGTTTTCAGCCTTCTGCTGGGATTATAGGTGTATGTCACCACACCCAGTCTCAGTGGCCAGCTTAGTATACCTGGGGGCAGAGTCTGCACAGCATGTGGTACCTGAATCGCACAACATTAGACCCTGCTCTTGCCTAAGCAGGTACTTAGTCTGCTGAGCCATCTTGCCGGGCCTCATGAATTCAAAATTTTAAAAAAAAATGTATCTACATTTATTGGAAGAGCACATCAAAGACCTTTCAACATATTCTTTGAGGGGCCAGGAAAACAGCCTGGGAGTGTAAGCACCTGCCTGACATGCACAAGGACCTGGGTTCAATTCCCAATACAACACGTTGTGCAGACCCCCTTGATAAGCCGGCCACTGAAACTGAGTATGGTGGTGCATGCCTGTAATTCCCATTCTTGGGATGCTGAGACAGGAGGATCACTATGAGTTCAAGTTGTGTAGTGAGACCCTGTACCAAATAAAGAAATAAATAAAACTTAACCATATATATTTTTTCAGAATGTCTATGTATCTTGGTCCCTGAAGTACTCACTTTTAACTTTTATTCCTTTTTCTATGGGCATATTTCTGTTACTGTTATATAAGTGACAGTCAAATATGTTTGTTAATTTATCTCTCATCATTTTTATAATTTTACTTCCATTTTCTGTCAAAGAGCACGTAGCATTTATTTACCCAATCTATTAATAGTTGCGTTATGGTCCTTGTGTTTTCCTTCTTAAGGAAGCTTTCTTGACGAAATACTCTACAATCATGTTTCTCCATAATATTTTACCCTTTTAAATCTGTTTGCTTGATTTTAGCTCTAACTTCATTTGACATGCATGGTTGAATAATCTTTAACATGTACATATGAGTGGAATAAGGAATGTGTTTATTTATTTACCAGTAAAAAAAAAAAATTCAGGCAAGCATCACTTATTGAATAACTTTGCTGTTAAAATGCCAAATACAGTGTATATAGAGGCAGACAGGAGAAAAGGGTAATCAAAATGTGTTATGTACATGTACCAATTCCTTATAGTAAATGTAGTGATTATCTACTGCAAACGTATACCAATAAAAATAAAAAATTAAAGTTAATCCTAAAAATGAAAAACAAGTAAAATGTCAAATTTACTATAAACTATGCTAATGATAAAGACTATTTAGCAATCTACTGGGCTTTCCATAGATCTATTGCTTTTATATGTTTCTTACAGGTTCACCATTACTCTCTTACTATTTTTTTTATGAAATCTTATTTTATTTTTCCATAAAATAAAGAAGCTATAATAAAGTTCTATGAATTATTTTGTGGATATAACAAAGGAAAAGCATCATTTTAAATGTTTTGGAAAATTGCCTTTGTTTGTTTATATTTTTATATTCATGTAATGTCATCACACTAAATATTACATATATATATATACATATATATATATATATATATGTACTGTATGTATGATGCTTTTAGAGAAGTCAGTTTAGAGAAGCTGAAACACATATCCAGCATCAGTATTACATCTAATGTCTCTGACAATTTTTTCTCTTATTGCACAGTATAAATGGGATCCAGAGACTCATATATTTTTTTTTCTTTTTTTGGATTTTCGATAGAGGTTCTCACTACATACTTTGGACTCACAGTGATCCTCCCATGTCAGCCTCCCTCATGCTGAAATTACAGGCATGTGTCACCAGGCCCTGTGTGAGAGGCACAGCACACTTGAGTTTGAAGGGCCAGCATGGCATGCAGCACTGTGCCACTCAACTTGGAACGCTGCACTTGCCAGGCAGGTGCTGATGTCACCAAACTCTCTCCCAAGCCTTCAAACATATAAAATATAGCACTGATATTTTAAATTTAAAACAAAAGGAAAGTTTGAGTCTGTATGCTCTTGTGAGATACTTTTAATTGTTGGGAATGGCTGAAGCTGAAAATTGGTCATAGGTGTGAGGGTAGGACAGTGCCTAAAACATCAAGCTACCTTATTAGTGAGAACAGTATCCTGCCTGGACAGTTTCAGTCACTAGGCAACCTTGTATCTCCTGACACTAAATTTGCAAAGGTGTAAAAAACACCTCTGTTGTTGTTGTCCAGATCCTTTGCCAGATCAGGCAAATAGGCCTTCATCTGAACCCCCTAATCTCCTCTCTTGCATATCTTTTCCTCATTCCTGTTGTAATTTCTGCCTGGAGTACACCAAGAGACCAATGAACTGCTACAATTTTATGTCTATATTTTACATTGTTTCAAAGTAACAAGCAACAGATGATACACCAATCATAATTGCAAAAATGGCTCCACATGAAATAAGAACAAAGTCTACTCTTTAATGTGAACATTCAACGGTAGAATGGATCTAACTATTCAATGGAGACCAATAATCTTGGTTTAGAGACACAAAGTCCATATGACATTTGTCCTCCAGGTTTTGCACAGTACTAGCCTTTCTGACTGTGCTGTTTCTATACTTATGCTTGCTCGTGGCTATGGTATGGTGGATATAGATATCTGCATAAACTAAGAATATGGTACACTGTGCATAACTGAGATCCTGATGGACAGCAGCTTCACTGGCTGTCCAGTGAAAATGGCCAGAGGGAAATTAGTGGGAAACAAGTACAATACTATAGTGTTCACATCTGTGGTATATTGTGCCGTAGCTCCTAAGGTAATAAGCAGGAAATATCACCAGCCTGAAAGTCAGTTTGTTAAGATGACTTGGACCATCCATACAAGAGTGTTCTATGTTATTAGTTAACTTGCTTTTATAAATATGTTATTTGTTATTCCTAGCTTTTTCAAAAACATTTCATTTATTCTATTCTTTTTTTCCCTTTCATTTACCCACTAGAAACCTTTAATTACTTAAAAATAGCTTATCTCTCTTGGTATGAATGTATATCTTCATATTTATATATTTTTCAAATTTTTGCATTACATGATATTCCATGATCTCACGATATTACTCAACTGTTTTTGATTGAACTTATTTGTGATATAAAACATTGGTGTTTTCTTCTTAATATGCTAAAGTTTATCTTTAAAATTTCCTAAAAATTATTGCATTAAATGTTTCCCAAAGGTTTCAAGTTCAGAAATGCAGCTTACCAGAAGGGTGGGTCATTGGAATCCTGGCCTGGAAGTACTCTTGACCACAGGTCCCTCCTTCTCTCTCTGCTTCACAGGTGTCACACAATGATCAGCTGTCCTCTGCCAAGCCTTTCCAATATGCAATTTCTTCCTTCAAGCTAATTGCCTTTGGACTGAATCCACTAAAACTGTGAACCCATCAAACTTCTCTTCCTGTAACTCGCAGCTGTCAGAGACAGGCAACTCACTAATGCAGATTTTTATAACAAGACTAAGATCATTGTTGCATTTAACTTTTTGTTTTAGAATGCTTTAAAATTGGTTTTCAAGAGAAGTTTGAGAAGATGAGATGCTCACTAGAGCAGTACTTGAATGATGTGACCATAATGGGAGATTCTGCTCAAAATTCACAAGACCAGAATGTGCAGAACACAGTAATTTTTTTAAATGCAAATGAGGGTTATCCTGGGAGCTTGAATTTCAGCCAGGTTTGTTATATTTGGGCAGGGACTTGCCTAATTTTTCTCCATTCCTTAAAGCCTTATGAGAGGTTCAATTTAGATTGTAAACCAATAATTTGACTGCAGGATTTCCTTGCAATCCAAATGCAGGTAAAACATGAATATTATTGGCTGTTTTCAGGAAGTTATTTAGATAAGAACTAAAAAGCCGAAGTGAAAGATTTGAAAAATTCACAGACTTGCCCAAAAAGATACACCTTCATTATTGAGGCCATCATAGCATCTGTGGTTCCAAAAAGAATTAGCATTAAAAATATGCCCAGTAGTTTTTATAATGATAATAACACAGATGGATTGAACTCATACCAAGAATCAGCAAGATGCTATACATTGTAGGTTAAAAGAATAAAAGTTTAAGGAGAGAGCCCCAGTTAATTTGAGATGTCCTGGGAAAGTTTATACCGGGGTACAGCCAGCCTTTGATGCTCAGAGTTATGCATGCTGGCCCAAGGAGACTTGGCTACAGCTTACACTGGTGGCAAATCATGATATCACGCACAAGTAATAATTTTTGTTTGTTTTGTTAGTTGATTTCATTTGGTTTGGGCTTTTGACATGCATAATGCAGGAGTTGTAGGAGACTTTCACCCAGAATTCAGAAAAAAGCCTGCGAGGCCAGGAATATGTTCCTGAAAAGGTAGTGCATGAAAATATAAAAATGAAGTTCAAAGATTGATGATGATCCCAGGAATTTGGGGATACCATGAACATACAACACTTGCTAAGGAAAGCTGCATGAAGTAAAAGGACACAGATGGACCATAAATAACAAGGCCAAAGGGGTGGAGCTGTCTAAGCCTTTGGGAGCTCATGTCTTGCCCTAAATTCTGTACATGGACCTATATGGCTTAATGTTTTCCCTAACTAGTTTTAGTCTTATTACTGTGACATTTATTTGTTAGTCCTCAGTCTGTCTTTCGGAATGGAAATGTTTACCCTATATATTGTATATTAGAAGTATCTAAATTTGAAACAAAAAAGAGGCCAACAGCTGACTTTGTTTTGATTCTTGGAGGACTTTATCATCTTATGGTCATAGTATTAAGACTGGATAACTTTTAAAGATAAAGTAAATGAATTCAGCTTAATGAGATGAGCATGGGCCTTTGGTCTCCAGAAATAGATGTTGAAGTTGAGATCTAAAGTCTCAAATTCATGGCTGTGATCAGAGTGGAATTTCACTGTTGGCATGACCTGGACAGGTCTAATCTCATCCCAGATATATGTGGAGTGCAGAGGATGTTCCCTGATGGCATGATCTGGAAGGATGTTTTCTTATCCCTGGTTGATCCCTTTTTTCTGTTCTGTGGCTGGCATGGGATATGCAAATAACAAATGTCTTTGCTAGGCCTTTCTGCAGTACTATTTCTGCCTTGGAACCAGATGACTTTGGACTGAACTGAGTGAACCTATGAGCCAAACACATCATTCATCCTTTAAGTTGTGAGTGTCGGATATTTTTGTCACAGTGATATGCAAATAACTAATACACTCTATCTAAACATAAATAGCTGTTTAACTAGTGTGGATTCTTCCCACTTTTTATAATATAAAATTTCTAGCATAGTATTTAATTATGCAGATATATGATCTACACATTTTCATTGTTTAAGTTAATACGATAATCATTTTCTACTCCTGATATATAGGCATTATCAATTATTTTATGTAAATGTACATTTTCTACCATTAGTCACATAATTGAAAATAACCCAAATCCTCCTTCATAGATGTATAGATGCATGTAATAAACTCAAGCAATGTCAACAAAGATATTGCCTTCTGGGTGCCCCACTCATTCTTTTTGTTTCAAAAGTCTTTTACTAAATCTCTTCAGTAAGGAATAGGACTAGATGAATTTTCTCCTCCTTAATAACTCCCTGTTCTAGTAAAATGCAATTTTCTACTTAAGGAGAACACAATTCTTTTCAGCATCTTAATTTGAGAAATTCATAACTGGAAGTGAGACAATTACATTCATTCTAGTGATGGAAAAAAATATTTTAAAACTAGGCCTGATCAAGTCACACACAATTCAAAACTCTGAAAATAGGGAAGTGAAAGGAAGAAAATTACACAAAACAGAAAACCGGTGAGGAAGAGAACTACAGGAAGTAGGCCCACAGGGGTTAGGAAGGAAGATATGCTAGCTTGGACTCATAGTTTTTCATTTGGGTGTGAATTTAAAATATTTCATAACTTTGGTAGTTTTCCACGCAAAGGTACCTGACTCTTCTGGGTCCCTCCCAATACCTGGGATTACAGACACGTGCCACCATACCCAGTCTCAATTGCATCTCAGCATGTCCCAGGGACAGGGCAGGCATGGCAGGCTTGGAGAACAAACCCCTGAACCTGGTGCCTGCTTGCAAGCATTTTAATTCACTGAACCATTTGGCTGGCCCCACAGAGACTGGGTCTTGAATAAATCCCAAGGTGACAAAAAAATGAGATTCCATTAGAAGTGAGGAAATAATTTGAAATACCTGAGAATGAATAAGGAAATGACCATATTAATTTTCTTAGATGACCAAAGGCATTCCAAGTTCTTCCTGGTATTAAGTAATAAGCCACAGATGATTTGAGGAAAAGCCCTGAAATAAACATAGGGGCAAAGCAGGTGGATGTTTAAGCAGAGGCAATCCAGGAAGAGACAATATTGACAATAGAGGCCTGAGTCAGAGCCTAGATGGAGTATTTTGAGAATTTTCAGCAATATATTGCAATAAAAGTGAAGGGAGCGAGGATTACTGTGATGGGAGAGGAAAGGATGGAGCCCAATTATGTAGGGTGCTGGTGTCCAACCTGAAAATGTCAACCTTAATGCTGATAACAATGAAAAATAATGGAAGATTTTGAAGAGATAAATGATGTGACCTGAATGCAATGTCTAAAGAATCATTGCAGATGCTCGTCCATGAGTCCCCACAACATGACTACTTTTTTTGACGTGAATTTCTGCACAGGTCACTAGTTGCCCAAAGGACTTTGAGAAGCTGTAAGAGTATGTAGACATAGCATCTTCCACAAGTTTGCAAACAAGGATGGTATATCATGGAGCAGAGCCCTGTGCTCCCAATCAAGACTGCTTTTAAAAGTCATTCACCACATAGATCACCAAGTGTTTAAAATAATGATATGGTATCCTTTTGTCACTTCAATGTTATATATGTAAACTATGTCAGCAAAGAATAATGAGATTGGTCTGAAGAAATAGCTCAGCACACTAAGTGCTTTCACAACAAGGGCAAGTATCCAGGTTTGTTCCCTGGTACTGCATGCTATGGTGACTCTGGATCTGGGGTGTACCACTCCAGCCCTGAACCTGGGTGTAGTGGTGCACACCTGTAATCCCAGTGCAGGGAAGGTTGAGATAAGGGGATTACTATGAGTCTATACTGCATAGCAAGACCCTGCAATAAATAAATAAATATATTAAAGCAAGAGAATATTGAGATTTTAAGATTACATAAACATATGTAAGAGTAAATATTTTGTACTGATAGTGGAATGCATACACTGGCTATCCTTCCAGTAATCCAAAACACACTTTTCACACAAAAATTGAAGTAGCCATTGAACAACCAATGCTACAACATTATATAGCAAAAGTGTGGAACGAAGAAAAATGATTTTTATCAGACTCACTATAATCAAACAACGTAATAAATATTGAAAGAACATGATACAGAATGCTTGGCACATAAATGACGTAAAATAACTGCTAAGTTTTCATAGAACTTTGAAAATACTGCAGTTCCTTTATTTATTTTTTTATTTTGCAGTTACTTTAAAAATAAGGCAAGATTCAAATATTTGACAAAGTGTGTGTGGGGTATCATATTGAGATCCCACTTTCACAGAGTAATGATTGTAACCGTGAACAATGTAAATTTGCAATGAATAAAGACTACACAGTGTAGTCCTATTGCATAGAATTACTGGTATAAACATCAGACAACTGATATTTTGTTTGAAACCAGGTCATTATATTCCTTTGTTTGGTATTTTTTTAGTATTACATACTTAAAGTACGTAATGGTTACACTCCTTGTGGACAGTTGATGAATGTACATAATAATCTTAATTCTTTATCACTCTGTACCCCTTCTGTCCTTCTCCTCTCCATCTCTGGCGCTCATCTCTCACAACATATTTATTTCACTACTTCATTGTACATTTGGTTTTGCTCCTTATTTATATTTTGAGTTAGTAACATAAGAGAAATTGTATGATACTTAGGCTTGTTGTCTGAAATGTTGCACTTAGCATGGTCTCTAGATGCATCCATTATCCTTCTTTATGGAAGAGTAGTATTTCAGTGTGTATAAATAATATTTTCTTTAGCTATTCATAGGGTGATATCAATATGTGCTTCTTCCAAGTTTTATATACTATAAATCATGATGCTCTAAACATGAATATGCATGAATTTCCATAAAAGGGCAGAGTTAACTATTTGGGGAAGATACCTAAAAGTTGAGAATAGCTGTGTGAAATGAAATTTCTACATTTCAATTTTTGATGAATCTCCATACCGACTCCTGTAATACTTTATTAATTTATTTTCCTTCCAAAAGCATGGAGTGTTCATTTTGCTCCAGCACCTTCACTAGCATTTGTTATTATTTGATTTCTTACTGATAGCTATTCTTTCTGGAATAAAATGAGACTTCATTGTTGTTATAGCTTGTATGTCGCTGGCTCTGTTTTACTTGTATGTCTCTAAGAGCCAGAGACATACAAACTATTTCTATTTATTTATTGGTCATTTAAAGCACTTGCAGAGACCAGGACTTTCTGAGCAAATCCATAACTGCAAAGAAATAACATCAAGGATATACAAATCGGATCATATCCAGCTATAAAGCTTCTACATAGCAAAAGAAACAACCCAACGGAGTGAAGAGACGATCTCTATTTGGGAGAAATATTTTGCCCACTTTTCCACTGTGACAGAGGATTAATTTTTACAACAAAAAAGAACTCAAAATAGACTTTTCAAAAGAGACTATGTTGTGGTTGGGGAGATAGCTCTGTGGCACAAGTGCCTGCGTGGCAAGTGCAAGGTCATGGGTTTGAACCCTGGTCTCACAAAAAAACAAACAAAACAACAACAAAAAAAAAAAAAAAAAAAAAAAAAAAAAAAAAAAAAAAAAAAAAAAAAAAAAAAAAAAAAAAAAAAAAAAAAAAAAAAAAAAAAAAAAAAAAAAAAAACACTAAGTGATCTTACTCTCATAGATTTAAATGAAAATAAGGTGGCAAATCAAGAGATGAAAATTTCAATGTCACAGGAATTATTTACATTGTTTTGAAAACAATGTGATACATCAGTAAACATAAGGTATTTTTTCTCTGTCCCCCTCAATCCACCATTATCATGTAAACCAGATGAGCAACTAAAGGTTGCCAGACACATTTCTGACTTTATCAATTCTTTTCCTTCCACTTGGACAGGTATTCCAACTTGTCTGTCTAGCAAATTGCTAGAAATCTATAAATTGCCAACAGGATCAGAAATGTATTGGTCTTTCTCCCATGTTCTTGGGTTAGTTTTCTAAAGCTACTGTAGTAAAATATATCATTGTCTTATAGACTGGAAAGGGTCCCCCGGTACAAGATCTGCTGGTTGTTATATTGATGGCCAGCTCAGAACCCAAGGTTATCTCCCAAAATCAAATTGCTTGATTTAATCAAATTTGAAAAATCTCATTTTCATATAAAATAACATACCTAAGTTCCAGCAATTAGAATGTGCACATTTTTACAAGCTATCATTCTATCTATTGTAGCTTCTGAGACTTCAAAACATACTGACTTGCATAGTTTATGTCTCTAAGAAAATTCATCTTTGGAATATACTGAAATACATGGGTCCTCCTATCATGTTAAAACTAGTGCCTATAATTATGATTTTAAAAATGAACCTCCTTGGGGGCCTGGTGGGATGGCTCAGTGGTCTAAAGGCCCTGCTTGGGAAAGTTTAGGTGGCTGCAGGGATCACCGTTCGATCCCCGGCACCACATGCTGTGCTGGCCCTGTCCTCGGGGCGGGCTGAGCCAGCCATAAAAAAATGAGTGAATAAACAAACGAAGGTTCTGAAACAAGAAAAAAATAAATAAAATAAAAAATCTTAAAAAAAAATGAACCTTCTTGATTATTTGATGCATGAATTTATAAATCAATGATTATTTGATTAATTATATATGGACTACTAAAAAGAACTATGAAAATTAAAATATATTAACATTTATTTTAGAAAAATTATATTTAAAATGTTGTACCCATAAGGATTATATACTGCACAAATACAAATTGCTATACACTATACATGACTTTGTCAATTATTTTTCATTTGTTTAAAATAAAGAAGAAAGAAAGATGACTTCTTTTATTTTGAGTCCATTAGCAACATTTTCACTCTTGAATCATTTTTATGAAATCTGGAAGTATATTATAAAATTTTTTTGTGTATACTTTGTTGACTTGGGCAAACAAAGTTTTCTCACTACAAATATTTAACACTTTGTTTTTTATCTTATCTCATTTTTATTTATTTTTCTGTTATTTAATTTTTTTCTGTTATTTAATAGAATGGCTATTATACGTTTAAATTATTGCCAAAATCTTTTGTCTTTTTTTTTTTTTTTTTTTTTTTTTGTCTTTTTGAGACAGGGTCTCACTATGCAGCTCAGGGTAGCCTTGAGCTCCCTTTTGTAACCCAGGCTGGTCTCAAACTCCCAGTGATCCTCCTGCCTCAGCCTCTCAAGTGCTGGGATTACAGGCGTGCGACACCACACCCGGCTTCTTTTGCCTTTAAATAAATGAAATTATATTATTTCAAAAATTTAGAAAGCTACATTTTTTCTATAAAAAATGATCACAAGTGAAATTCTTTTACACTTTAATAATGCATTTCTTTTTAGGGATTGTCATGTGGCTTTTTAACAGAGTTTCACATATAATTTTAAAACTGAGGAGCTGGGGATTTAGCTCTGATAAAATGCTTGCTTACTAAGATGGAAACCTTGAGCTTTATCCTGAGCACCAAAAGCTAATAAAAGACTAATAAAAAGAAGCAAGCAAAAACAAAAAGGATGGCTTTTCAACAATATAAATGACCCATGTACCTGATGTCTTTTTCCCTGAATAGGCATTTTTGGAAAAGAAATGAAATGATTGAACTATATCTTTGAGTTTACCCAGCTGTTCTCTTTAATTTTACATAATAGAAGCTGAAGACCTGTAGAAATGAATGAATTCTACAACTACAATGCATATGACAGTGAAGAAGCACTTATGCATTTTAAACAAGAAAAGAGTCCAAAACTGTAAAGAATTAATTATGTACCATAAAGTGTAAAGAAGCAAGCAAATTCATAATTTATTGTTCATGTCACAATTTTTGATGCATATATATATATATATATTCTTTCTTTCTTTCTTTTTCTTTCTTTCTTCTTTCTTTTACAGTACCAGGAATTAAACTCAGGAACCTGCACTTGCCAGGCAATCACTTATTCTACTGAGCTATCTCCCCAGCCCTCTTGATGAAATTTAAAAAATAAATATATTATAGTAAAAATGTTCAGATTTGGGGGTTTATTTTTATTAAATCCAACACCTAGCATTTGATATGGGCAATATCAATTAATTTTTAAGATAATTAAGGGCCAGCCAGGTTTTGAACCCTGGCACCAAATGCTGTGCTGGCCCTGCCCACAGAGCATACTGAGATGGTGACTGAGGCTGGGCGTGGCAGTGCATGCCTGTAATCTTAGTGCTTGGGAGGCTGAAAACAGGAGGATCATATATGAGTCCAGTCTGTATAGTAAGATCCTGTAGACCTTGTATTAAATATTTTTTTAAAAGATAACAATTAAATTAAAAAATTATGAATATTGTCACATGTTATGTAAGATCAATGCAAATTATTTCAGCCTTCTCTTTGTAGTCCAGTTTAAGCCCAGAAAGTAAGTACACTCAATTTTTTCTCAAATCTATTATTATTTTTAAATATTTACCTGGTTCATTGGTGGATCTTTCTTTAAATATATGACATCATGTAGAGATATATAATTAGCGTCTCACAAGGCAAAGAGCAATAAAAAAAAGCCCAGAGACAGCAGTGGTTTGGAAATCCTAGAAAGCTGAGATTCAAGGAGAAAGATAACAGCTTACCCTGAAGGCTTTCCATTAGCAGTCTCCTTCCTTGCTTGAAACCTTTGTAGTTACTATTTGTGTGAACCTAGCATTGGGCAAATGGTGGTCAGAGATTTCAACATTTCTTTGCTAAAGTGATTCTGCACCTGAGTGCATTCCTTGACCCCAAATAAAAGTGAGATACTTCTGAGGGTCGGGGTTCACTTCCGAGAGACAAATCTTGGTGAATCCTCTGAACTAAATTAATCAGGTTTCTTGTCATTCCTTTCGGCACCAACACAGAACGTCACAACAATATCATAAAATTAAGTTAATCAAATAATGATTAGTGAAGCTTTTTGTCTTAATTTTAATGGATTTTTATATTTTCTAAGTTTTCCTTATCAAATTCTAGTATGAGTTATCTACATTTGTCTAATACAAAGAAATACTCTGTATCAATTTGAAAAATGAGAGTGTAAAATTTCATGAAACAATTAGAGAAGAGAAATAATCAATGTGAAGCAAGAATGACTAATACAGAAGAATTAAAGGAAATGGAGGTCATAAAAATATAATATTCTGTTTAAGTCTTTTGTTAGCAAATTCATATAATAAAAATCATCCACATTTCAAAAATAGAGTCACTTATGGAGCTATGTAGAAACTGGACAATTTCAGTTATAAGAAATAAAACTTCATTTGGAAAAATCGTGGTGATAAAATACTAATTTGTTTTTGAAAAATACAATTCCCAGGCTGGGAGACAGCTTGGCAGTCTAAATGCTTACCTCACAAGTGCAAAGACCTGTGTTTGATCTCCAGTACCACACACTGCACTGGCACTCGAACCCCGGACCACTCTGCCCTGAAACCAGGTGTGGAAGCATGTAATCCCAGTGCTGGGGATGCTGAGTCAGGTGGATCACTGCGAGTCTGACCTGTGTAGTGAGATGCTGTATCAAATAATTAAAAGTTGAAAGAAATACAATTCCAATTTTTTTGTTGTTTTTAAAGAGAAAGAACAAGCTTCCTTACAAAGTAGTTTTTACACTTATTCATATTAGTTGTTTTTTCTTGAAGAAATAATCAGTTCCACAAATGGTTCCTGCATTCATAAAAATAATTTTAAAATTCAACAACAGTGAGAAACCTTACAATATCATTACTATTTAGGTTAGATCTTTGAAAATTTTTGACAGACAGCCAGTGAGATAACTCAGTAAACTAAGTACCTGCATAGGCAAGTTCAGGGACTGGTGTCCAATCCCTGGCACCACATGCTGCCCCAATTCTGCCCCTAGGCATGCTGAGTTGGCCAGCGAAAGCTAACATGGTGGTGCATGCCTAAAATCCCAGCACTGAGGCAGCTGAAAACAGGAGGATCACTAAGAGTCTGAGGTGTGTACTGAGACTCTGTACCAAATACATAAATAATCTTTTAAAAGATAATTATTAAAAATAAATTAATATTGTATGCTCACATTAAAGTGCTTCTATATTGCTTGAATATGTTAGTGAATTTCAAGTTGCATTTATATAAATTAATGTATAGTTTGTACCTATTTTTAGGTGGCTGGTTTGTTCAGCCATTACATCCTTAAATATTTGGCTATTAGGGCTGGTCAGACAGTTCAGCGGATGAAAGTGCCTGCTTATACAGAGCAGTGACCAGGGTTTGGTCCCCAGTGTGCTATGCTGGCCTTGCACCTAAGGAGCACTGAGAGTCCACTGAAGCAGAGCATGGTCATGCACACCTATAATTCCAGCATTTGGGAGGCTGAAAACAGGAGAATTGCTGTGAGTACGATCTACGTAGTGAGACTCTGTAGACCCTGTACTAAATATATAAAAAAACATGGCTATTAACATTTTATCCAGAATTTGCAACTCAATATTGTAAAAATGTGCTAAGCAAAATTAAGTATGAGAACATAGAACAACACAAGTGTATTGAAGAGGAGACTTTGAGCTGTAACACCAAAAATAAGTTGAAAGTACTTACAAATGGACATAAGAGACACTTGTAGGTAATCATTAGAAAGATTTGAGAGAAAAACGTGATTAAATCTGTGTAGGGGAGCACAGAGATGTGCTGCTCCAACGGGATATAAATGGTAAAATCTGAGACTAAGTTTGATGGAAGAACAACATAAAGAGCAGGACTGTTTAAGTTACCAATTGTGCATGACAAAAATGAGACACTCCAAAGGATGGGTGAGATAGATCAGCTGACTAAGCACTTTGTTAGGCCAGCATGGGAACTGGGATTCGATTCCTGGTACTGCATGTCATGACACCTCCACCCCTGGGCTTGCCAAGCTGGCCACCTAGACCAGGTGTGGTGGTGCATGCCTGAAATCCTAGCGCTGGAGAAGCTGAAAAAAGGAGAATCACTATGAGCCCAATCTACATAGTGAGACCCTGCAGCAAATACATCAATTTTAAAAAAAGACATTCCAAATAAATAATAGTAGCTCATACACTTAGCAACAGATAAATTGATAAAGAAAGTAGCTAAATTTGGAAATAACCCAAATGGCCATCAACCAATATTAGTCAATGAATGTATAAAGAAAGAGTATGACTATATATATATATATATATATATATATATATATATATATATATATAATTTTATTCCTAAGTGAAATAAATATCACCTTGTTTCTTGTGTCTGAGAAACTGCAAGTACAAATAAGAATGAAAATGTATAGTAAATGTTATGAAATAGAAATAAATTTTTCAAAAGGACTAAGGAGGAGGGAGAAAGAAAGGAAGAAGAAAAATGAGAAAGGAATCATAAGAAGGAAGCAAAGCTTTATAAATCAAGAGGAGAGGTGGAGTTGAAGGGACAGGAAGGACACGGAGAAACAGAGGAATCAAGATATAACCCGTGTGCATACCAATTCCCAGCGATGAATGGGATCATTACATATATCTAAATCGTACTAATAAATTTAATTTTTTAAAAAATTGTATTTAAATACAATAAAGTGCTACTCTGCCATAAAGAAGGATAAACACGAGTTATTTGTAGGAAAATGGATGCATCTTGACACCACAGTGGGATATGTAAAAATCAACCACATAACCCTAAACACCACATGCTTTCCTGTACATGAGAAGACCAAAATAGGAACACAGAGCAAGATAAAAGATGGTAGGAATAGGGAAAGAGACTGTTCTTAGGCAAGAAGGAGACCTAAAGGGGGAAGGAAAGTTAAGGTGAAGAGAATGAAAAAATAAATCAGGGGGGCTGGGGATTTGGCTAAGCGGTAGAATGCTTGTCTAGCGAGCTGGAAGCCCTGGGTTCAGTCCTCGGCACCAAAAATAGAATAAAACCTCCTGTAAAAACGTTCCACCAAAAAAATCAATACAATGAAAAAGAAATCATACCTGGGCCCACTCCCCAACAGGGAGTTCTGATAAAAAGAAATTTTAAAATGAGCAAAATTAACTTGAATGAGGACTGTTTAATTTACTTTAAAATCTTTGTCAAGAATCTAAACTGGTTTTCTAGAAAAGTTTTTTTTGGCTTTCCTTTGTTTCAACAATAAGAAATGAAATCATAATCTTAGCCAAAAAGAAAATTCAAAAGGTAAGCATATACAAAAATGATTCAGTATTCTGTATTATTCTGCCAAACCTATGGAGCAAAAAGGTCTTAAGAAAAAATAATAACTACAAAAACTTACATTACTATTATCTTGTGAGACAGTAATGTGACTCAAATATATCTCAGAAAATTGACATAAGTCCAAATATCATTTGCTTTATAGAATATGAAAGTTGTATAGTACTGCCTATTTATAGACTTGTTAGAAAAAATCTCCAGTCATTTACAGGATGTTTAATGATTTTTATTTGTTCTAATTCTTTGCTATTAATACGTGATGATTAGTTTTATATTGAGGGTGTAAGTTTAGAAGAAAATAATATTATCTAAATTTAGATTATATAATTTAATATATCCATTAGTTTCCTCTCTAGTTGGCTAATTATCTTCCCTAATTTAAGTCCCACCAAACATTATCAGTTCTACCAAGGAGAATGTAGACATTCTCTGAAAAATAATCAAGTTTTTCAATTTCTTTCAACAAGGAAGTTGTTTTCTGATAACCATAAAGATGTTTGATAAAGAACATCTGTTCTTTTACCAAACAAGGTTACTATGTTATTTTCCCAATAACCTATACAGCCTACGATAGGAAATTTAGTAAGACGTCATTTTAAGACATTTTCCTGTTGAGAATGCAATCAAAAAATTTAGACAGAAGATATTTTTCACCTGTGTGTGTGTGTGTGTGTGTGTGTGTTCTGAATGCATATGCTATGCTTTTCAATTTATGTTAGAGGTTAAAGGAAAACATCAGAATCAATATTAAAATTTACTTTAGAGGGTGTGCTAGTCAGCTGTATGTTGTTGTAATAAAATACCTGAGATAATCAACAGGTGGGAAATGGTCATCTTTCCTCCCAATTTCAGATGTGTTGGTCCATGGTTATTTGGGCCCATTGGAACGTGGGAGCATAGTTCATTAGGGTGGAAACCCATGGAAAGGAGGCTGCTCAAATCGTGGTGTTTACAAAGCAAAGAGGGACACAGGCGATGCCACTATAAGGGCAAGCACTCAACAGCTTGACTGTATATTTCATGACCACCACTTTCCATTAGTGCTCTTTTGGGTCTTTCCATTCCAACTACAGTAGTGATCTGAATTTTTATTATTAAGAATATTGAAATATTTTAAATATACATAGTGATCACTTTCATCATAAGGACTTGTACCCCTAAACAAATTATCTCAGCTCCTCATTCTTTTCTATTCACCTTGATGCCTCTTCCCCTCATTTATAAAACAAAAGTGATTTTAAGTTTTTATTCATTCAACTTCCTGTAACAATTTTACTATAAAATTACTTGTACAATGCTTACAATCTTAACATTTGCTAAATTTTCATTTATATATATTCTTATCTTACAGACATCTTTTGAATACTGATTTTACTGTTTAAAAATTTAAATATAACTTTATTAGCAACCAATGTAACATTTGTGAAATGAACATATAATTGCAATCCCTCTATTTTTATAAATTTCATATCAATTTATTTTATTTATGAAATTAATCTGTTAAACCTAATGTTCATATTCCTAAGTTATACTTCATGGTTATTAAATGAAACTAAATAAACAAGTGAAAGTAAATATACGCTGACTATGATACTATAGATTCTAATATAATAAAATGTGTTCAACTTGTTGAATATTAATCGTGCATTTAACATAAGCACACACAGTAAAGGTTATAGCATTATGTATCTAGAGAATAGAAAGACGGCCATCATTTCCTTTAAAAGCTTACAGCTTTATACAGAAGGGAAAATTATGACATTTCTTTTATCTTTAAATTTTCTTATAGGAATACATTTTAGAAGGCTAGATCAAAAGTAACTAGCAAACAAAATAAATGGACTTAAAAATTAAGACCAGAGTTAAAGTGCATTGCACTGACTTGACTATTTTTTTGACTCTCAGAGCATAATGAACAAAATCAAATGTAGGGGAAGGAGATTATACCAAGGTAGATTTTGTACAATAAAAGAAACAACAGTATAAAGAGACAACCTAATTATTAAGAAAGATAAGACAGATATCTGTTAATGGGGTTAATGTTCAAAGTACACAAGGAACTCTGAAAATTTAATAGCCAGAAAAAGTCATAATGAAGAGAAAGACTTCAATCAACATTTCCCCCCAAAAGACATACAAATGTCCAAAAATATTAAATATCATTAATGATTAAGACATTTCAAATTAAATTCACAAATATATATCATAACAGAGTAGTTATAATTGCTATGAAAAAAATAGCAACTATCGCCCAGGATGTGGTGTGAAAGGAACCTTGGCACACACTGGTGGAAATACAAATTATTATACTCATAATGGAAAATGCTAGAAGTTCCCCAAGTAACTAAAGTTGTATCACCATATCACCCAGTACTCTCATTGCTGAGTACTTATCCAACAGTTTTGAAACCGATTTGTCAAAGAGATATGTGTCCTTCCAGGTTCATTGCAATACTATTCACAGAAGTCATTATGGAATCAACGTTAGGTGCCATCGTGAGACGAATGAATGAAGAAGACAGTGATTGTCACAAACAAACACACAAGTGAATATTACTCAGCCTTTAAATAGAAGACTATTGGGTCACTTTCTATCACAAAAGTGGGACTGAATACAAACTGCGTTAAAAAAGCCAAACTTGGAAAGAAAAGTATAACACATTTTTATAAGTGGAATATAAGACAATGGATCTCACCTAAACAAAGAGCAGAATAGTATTGCAAAGTCTGGGGTTGGTGGATAAGTAGAAAATTTCACCTTAAGTTGAGGAACACACTTTTGTTTCTTGAGATATATTTCAAATCACAAGCATGGGAAAATTACACAGAAGTGATAGATATTTGAGGTTATTAAATTGTTCCACTTGATTTAATTTTTCCATATTATGCTCATCAATCTTAACTTTACCTTGCACATCATAAATATAAACATTTGTAGACTTTCAGTTTACAATTAAAAATAAATAATAGAGAATAGGTAAACTATTGGCCAACAGAAAATCTACTGTACAGGCCTGTCAATGGGAGCTTCATTATAAAAATAAAAATGCTTCATTATTTTACATAATATATGAGTCGAATTGTAAGAATCTCTTTAAATCAAAGACAGTGGCTTTTATCCCTAAATGTTGTTAGGATTTCTTCATGTAGTATAAATAACTACTGACCTTATGTGAATTTAATGGGAAAAAATTTGTCGGATATTTCCAATATTATAATAGAGAAAGGAAACCTAACTCTGCCATCAACTCTTTGTGATAAAACTTATTTAATTAATCAAATTATAGAAAATATGTTCCTAAACTCTTACTATCAGAATGAAAAACCAATTTTAATGTGAGACAGAGTGGTTATTACCTTAGTAAATACAGATTTAAGTCCTTTGAAGTATTCAGGAGCAGGAGAGATGACTTCACATACAGGAGGAGAAGGTGTTTCTGGGCAGTCAAGGTGATAAAGGTTAGACCTTTAACAATATTATAATTTGACTAGAAGAATTTTGGTGACAATGAAACAGTAGAAGAGTAGACATTAGAAAAGAAAGTAGACAAAGTTAGATATTATGAATTAGCTCAAGTCATGAGACATAAACATTTTGGTTAACATGGGAAACAGTTGATGCTGTAGGAACAGACAGAAATATGCTCTTTTAAAATTTTGTTATTGATTGGGGCTGGCGAGACGGCTCAGTGGTCTAAAGCGCCTGCTTAGGAAAGCTTAGGCTGCAGCAGGGACCGCGGTTCAATCCCCGACACCACATGCTGTGCCAGCCCCGCCCCCAGGGCAGGCTGAGCCTGCCATAATAAAAACAAACAAACAAACAAATAAATAAATAAATAAATAAATAAAGTTTACACATTTAAAATAAATAAATAAATAAATAATGAGATAAAATTTTATTATTGATATTGTAATCATCATTAAGTACTCCAAATGATATGGAACATGAGTGGTTTCTATCTATCTTTCTTTCTTTCTTTCTTTCTTTCTTTCTTTCTGGCACCAGAGCTCACACTCAGGACCTTGCGCTTGCCAGGCAAACAGTTATGCCATTGAGCAATATCCCTGGTCCCTGGAGCATGAATGTTTGAAGAATCTTTGGAACATACATTTCTTGAAGTTTTGTCTAGCACAACTTGACCTTTGATATTAATTGAGATTAGTTTTGTTTTGCATTTGTCTCACTTAGCATTTATAATTTTTGCAGTTGCACTGACTTGTCCATCCATAGTTTCTCCATTTCCTTCTTTTTCCCAAAAGCAGACTCTGTGCAGAGCCAATTTATAAAGGGAAATGATAAACTATTACCTATCCCACAGGCCAAGAATAACTTCAAATTTGTATGCTATTTTTCCCTGAACTAAAACAATACTTGACCACAAACTGAATTATGAAAGCCATAGTAAGTCAGCCACAAATAAATTTCTGCTGCCTACTTAAGGTGAATTGCTGTGTTTATACCCTGGGAAAACCAACAAGTATACAATGTGATTATTCCCGTGAAATAACTTAATTTTTCTAGATGAGATGAGATCCAGACACATAAAGTTAAACAATAATAGAAGTGAAAACATGCTTAGGCAAATACAAGTATAAAATCTATACAAGTTAAGTCTAAAGGGGCAGTAGTTCTTCTACTGTATCTGTGAGATGCCCCCTATCTTTGTGGGCAATAACTGATTCTGAGGAACCCTACCTGATATTGAAAAATACAAAGTGGGGAACTCACATGTCCTTCCTTTAGTCTCAAATCATATCATGTTGGGGTAAAAATGCTTTTCTTCACTAGGATAGTAACAGGATTCTGATCTACAATTTTATTTGTAGGTCTGTGTGGGTAGAATTTAGTATACAAGAGGAAGAAGCTACTGAGATTTAACCTGCATAATGGGTGTAGTGAATTGACTGGGCAAAGTGATTTACAAGGTTCCTTTGTGAGACATTTTTTGTGAAAGAAGTAGCAGGTGGCAATCTATGTGGAGCCAGAGATATTTCACAGGCTGTGGGTTTTTTTTTAATTTTATTTTATTTTTTGTCTTTTTGAGACAGGATCTCGCTATGCAGTTCAGGCTGGCCTTGAGCTCACTTTGGTAGCCCAGGCTGGTCTCGAACTCGCATTGATCCTCCTGCCTCAGCCTCCCGAGTGCTGGGATTACAGGCATGTGCCACCACGCCCGGCTTTAGGCTGTGGTTTAATGATATATTATTATGCTCTTTATTACTATATCATTAACCTTGATATTTTTGTAATTTTAAGGTTCTGAATTCTATCTCATCTGGTTTATGTGATTTCAATTCATCTCTCAACGTCAAGTACTTTTGATGTGCGTATGTCTAGTATACAGTCATTAAAGGTTTGTGAGAGAAAGAAGCAAGGCTGGAGAGCCAAATTATGAAACGTTATCAATTAAGAGTTTTCAAGATCTAATTTTTAAAGAATGCTTAGTGGTGGTTTGATTTAACTACAAGTCTAATTCAGAAAGACTAATCCAGCTAAATTGTGAAACTCAGGGGAAATTGAAGTTCACAATTGAATTGTGAAACTAAGGGGAAAATTAGAAACTAACCTGTGTACATGAGAGGAAGCAGGAAGTGACTTGGGACAGAAAAGTGAAGGAAGAGATTTCAGGGGTGAATCAGCTTGATTTAACAATTACAATCTTATTCAAGATACAAAAGAAAACTTCAAGCTTCGAGGGTATAGATTTGCAATCATTTTACTATCACTAACAGAAATAAGGAGAAACATTGCTATTAGACGAAATGAATTTTAGCTCGTCATAAAAACTTTAAGGAAGATATGATAAGCAGTAGTGCCTTATTTCACAAATGCATTTGTGAATAATTTGCTTCACACACAGAAACATCAGACAATATTTTGTTTTTATTTAGAGCTCTTCATCAGGAACGCAAATATACCATCTTTTCCACAATTGTGAAATTAATTAAGTTTGTGAATGAAGACTGCGTTTGGGTTGAAATTTTTAACAAATAATTGAAAATTACAGAAAAATTATATTGAGCAAATCAAAGGTGTGATATTTCAGGCACAGAGGGGCATGTCTATAATCTCAGCTAAGGATCAAGGAGCACAAGTTTCAAAATCGCCTAGAAAAATGTGAAACTTTTAAAATAAAAATAAAAAGGGCTAAGGATTTGGCTTAGTTGTAAAACACTTGCCTGACACAGATTCAATGTCCACTAAATAAATCAGTAGATAAAAATTTAAAAGAACTGCAGTAAGTAGAGAATATTGCTCTATATACTTGGAAATGAGGGAGAGATTGGGTAAAACAAAGATAATGAATAAGTATTCAGCATCTTTGTATTATTTTTGTTTGGGATCAAATGAGTGAAACTGTTTTAGAAAATAAATTATTCTTTGGTTGTAACATTTAAAGATTTTTAATCAGCCTCTTTAACACTGTATTGGCACAGTTGCCATCCTGAAAGATGGTAGTGGTCTAACACTGGTCTTCAGGCCATACCCCCCATACTTGGGGCTGTTGAGAGTCACGGTAGAATTCTTAGGAAGAAAATGTAGGGAAATGTGCAAATCATTGAAAACATGAAAATAAACTGTCACTAATCTATATTTCTATGTCTAGAGAAATGATCTTTCAAAGCTGAAAGCAAAATAAAACACTGCAAGGCAAACAGTGTGAAAGGAATTCTATAAGTATTTTAGCACTTTATTTTAGCACTTTGTATATGTGTGTCATGAACTGCAGGAGGAAAAAGAGTGTTGAAAAGCAAATAACAACTAAGTAAAATGTATCTATTTCTCTTTTAATAAAGATAAACTTTATTAACGAAATGAAAAGAATTTCTGGGAAATACTAGCATATAGACTGGGTACATGACTGATATTTCTTTCACAAGGCACAAAAAGGAGCCAATTGAAAATGATCAATCACTTAGGAAAAACCTGCACTACATGTGAACTGTTACAGTGCTATTTTAAGATTGAGTTACATTTATTAAAATTTTATACCAGAATATGTAAACATACATAATATGAAGTAATTTGAGGAAGAGATGGTCAAATGATGTAAAGTATATACCTTAGTGAGTTTGAGCTGTTATAAAAACATATTAAAGAATAAGTAGAATACAAAAATCAGAAATTTAATTTTCACAGGCAAGTAGAAATCTGAGGTCAGGATACCAAAGTAGTCAGGCTGTGGTCAGTATCCCTTCCTGGATTTATGGCACCCGATTTATCATTCAATCCTTGCATTGCAGAAGGAATTAAAAGAATTCCCTAGGGTCTCCTTTATAAGAGATATAATCTCATTCATGGCGCCTTAACTATTATGATCTAAATACCTCCCAAAGGTTTCATACGCTAATATCACAGCATTGAGGAAGATTTCAAGATATGAGTTTGGGCTCGTGAATACATTCAGTACATAACAATGTATACATACATACATACATACAAAAGCCAAATATTTTTTTGTTTTCCATTTACCCCTGTAAATACAGCAACACATTGTATACAGTCAGATGACAGAATCTTCTAAGGTACCACAATTGATTTTATATAAATCATAAAGTGGGAAAGCCCACTTTATGAGGAAACATGGAGGTGTTTCAAAATGCAAGCACAAAGACCAGAGTTCGATCCCCGGTACCTCATGCCATATAGATCTGAAAGCTGGCAGGGTGGTGCATGCTTGTAATCCCAATGATGGGGAGACTGAGATAGGGGGATTACTACGAGTCTGAGCTGTGTCTGAAGACGCTGTACCAAATAAATAAACAAAACTTTGTCTGATATAATTCTTGCTAAAAACTATCTGAGAAGATAATATAAAAGCAATCCTTGCCTTTGCATATCAACAAGACTTATTTACACAAAAGACAATTATGAAGTGAAAATATTAATGTCAAGGAAAATAAATGTCACATTAAAGTTGAAAAATGTTTAAATGCTTTACAGTGTCATAGAACTCCGTAGAAGTTTTTTTTTGTTTTTTTTGTTTTTTTTTTTATAGACAGAGCTTGAAAGAGTTGGTTCTAGAACTTAAAAAGTAGGTGAAAGTTATTTTCTGAGATTAAAGAGCAAAAGTAACCATTTATCTAGGAAACAGACTTGTAAAAGTGGCACAGCTGCTAACCTGAAACATACCTGGCTCTTTTTTCTTCTCTCAGATTTGTTGTAGACTTCTAGCTCCTGAAGGAAAACTCCAACACATCTCTTCCAATGATAAATTTCATATATATAAGCAGACTAATTTTTATTGAATTTCATATATAATTCTTCCCTTGGGTGAAGTCAGGAGAGTAGTTGCTTACCTCTCAAATGCTCTCCTTCTTTCTACCATCAAAGAGCTTTTTGTCAGATTTGGCCTACATCTTGCTAGACATGACCTATGGAGAGATAAGCCATGTGTCTCAGGTGCTGTGTCAGTGTCTGGTGCAGCTGTTAGTGGTCTCATGCAGAAGCCAAAAGAAAACTGACCATTTTTGGTAAAGGAAGTCTTTACGAAAGGCCATGAATAAATGCTATATTAGATATGAAAGTAAAATTACATTATATATTATTCACATAGTGTAGTACTACAAGATGAGTTACAAAATTCTAACAGCAATTCAATGGATCAAGAGTGTAAAGTGCAACATTTCAACAGAAAGACTTTGGAATATTCAGTTATACCTTAGCAGAATAAAAGACAGCAAGCACCATCCTAAGATGCTGATAAAAAATGAAACACAGTGGTCACTCAGGTTATGAATAGCATCACATATGCATAATTCGGATTATAACTGGAATTTTATGTTTAACTTATGATGGTAATCTTGAGTTATAATCCAAATGGCTGGCCAGTTGTGCACTTGTAAGCAAAGACTTGCAAAAGCATATAAAAGTCTAAACCTAGAAGCATGTGCTTGTGGACATAATTTCAGTTGATGTTTTACGTAACTGCTATAATTATTACTATCAAAATTCCCCCCAAGGGGCTAAAAAAAGCTAATAATTGGAAAAGATAAAAGAAAAAGATAAAGAAAAGAAAGAAAGAAAAGAAAAAGATAAAGAAAACCATCCAAAAAAAGGGAGGAAATTGTGGACAAATCTGAGAGTGGCAGTTCTGTGACCAATCTTGTTAATATGCATGGCATGTTGAAATCAAGCATCTCTACCATCTTACATAGAGAAAAATTATATAATGAAGCTTATGTTTCCAAAGGTGTTACTCAAATTGTTGCTCAAAGTACTCAAGTTAGTAAGTTATGATCAGCAGAAAAGAGGCTATGATAGACATGGCTAAACAAAAGGTAGGCGACAGTCTATAGCCTAAGTCTATAATGTGCGAAAAGCTATGGCAATAAGTGCTTATCTATAAAGATTAATCCATCAATGAGTCATAATGATGAAGTAGTTCATCCCAGCAATAGGTGCATCCACAACACTGGGGAGGCTGAAAACTAGAGGATAACTATGAGTCTGAGCTGTGTCATGAGACCTTGTACAAAATGTATAAAAATAACAATAATAAAATATAAATGAACAAATTAAAATTAAAAAAGAAAATTATCTATTTGACTTCACACTGATGACACAAAGAAATGGCTTTTCCTGTGATCAGATTTTCAACTGAGATGAAATTAGACTTTTTAGGAAGAAAATGTCCAGGAGAACATATATTATTCCAGCAAGAAATGAAAATTGTTGGCCCCAAGCTTTTGAAGGATAGAGTAAACTTACTGCTTTATGCCAAAACAAATGGTGATCTCAACATAAAGGTTCTCTTTTTATCATTCTGAGATCCCTAAAGTGCCAAGAATATATGATATGAACAGTAGGCTAAGGGTCATATGGAGACCTCTCAAAAGCCTGGGTAACAGGGGCATATCTTTCCTTGTGTATCAGGGAGGCTTTCTCTTTCACTGTGAAGAAATATCTAGAGTACAAAGGTGTACCACTCAAGGCTTTCCTCATTATGGACAATGCACAAGTTCACCTATATGCTTTGCAAGAATTGGCTGAAGAATTTGCATGATTCTCAGTTGAGTTGCTCCCACCTCCTCTACTACAGCCCATGAACCAGCAGGGTATAGCTTACTCAAAGAAACAATATGTCAAGGAACTGTTTCTGAAGTGCTTCCAGATGGTCTCAGATATAGATATTTGTGATCCAGAAACATTCCCTATTGGGCTACAGACTCTCCCAAAGAGAGAAAGGACACAAGAGAATCAGATTTCTGATGTTCTTATGGAAGCAGTCTCTCTTTCTAAACAATAAGTGCTTTCCATTTATGCTTCCTTCCTGTAAGCCAAAGATGTTAACTTAAATGATGAGCAGAGTATGAAATTGTTATTTCTGGCAAACTAGGCATATTTTATAACATTTTAGTTAATACAGAGAAAATCATTGCTGTTTCTGGTAAATCGTCCTTGATATATAATCCTAATTATGAAAATTCAGTTCAGGGGTGCATTGGAAAGTTTCGAAATGCATTATGGGCACTTCCATTATTTCTTACGGGGAGTTAGTTTTGACTTCCAGCTTAAGCTAACAACCGGCCCCTGTGAATGAATTGAGTTTGTAAGTCAAGGGTCCACTGTATAGAAGGTGGTTTTTTTAGTCCAGTAGAACATTTTAAATCTTCTTTCATTTTAAGGAAATTAAATTATAAATGATAAAAGTATTATTATAGGCTGTTATTCACAATAACATCTGTGCTCAAAGATCAATTGCACTTGAACTTGATGGGCAATCATCTCATTACTTGGAAACTTTCACAATTAACAGACTTGTGAGGCAAACATTTTACCTGCAGCATGAGCATTTACAGTGGAAAAGTAACAACTAAAAATGTAGATCTGAAAAGTAATAACATAAATATAAAATGTAATTTGTTTCCTATTTAATAAATATAACAAGAATTCTATTAATGAGATCTCTCCAAATGTGGTTTGCGTTGGCCCTCAAGCAATGCAAGGAGGCTGGTGAACTTGTTTAAAGGAAAAGATCCAAAATAGTACACAGAGGAAAATTAATGAATATTAACTTTTTCCATGTTTATATAACTTTATCTCTAGATTTTAACGCGCGCGCGTGCACACACACACACACACGCACACACACACACTAGAAGTTTAAATTTTAAAAACATGAGGGGAAGACAAATTTACCACTGAGTACAGATAAACCAAAAAACAGAAGGAAGTCTAAGTAAACATCCTGACTTGGCTTCCTAAATGTGAATATCTGCAGGGACTCCGTGCAGGGTGGTAAAGTGCACCAGGTGTGTTAATTCTCCTGACCAGAATCCCATGAAAGCCTTCTTAGCTCCAGCTGTGATTATTTCAAGAAGAAAGGTGAGACGTACATCTGGACTCATCACACTCTTGCAGGCTCACTGTTTATCTTTGTAGAGACTGGGCTGTATATTTTCCAAAAAGTTCCTTGAGTAGATCCATAGTTAGCAGACTAAACAAAACATGTATACCAGCTGCAATTTTAACAGGCTGGTGGTTCACCACATTTAATTCCAGCCATTTATTGGCGCATGTAACTCTTTTTTCTAGTACAAGTCTTACATGGCTAGCATTAGATGCAACAACTTCATTAAATAAAGTCCTTTATGTAAAAATACTTTTTTAGTTTCTACCATTTGTCATCCTGTCTTCTAAATTATTGCATTATATTTTTAAGCTTTTGATTTGCAATTTAGATTATTTTTTAATTCTCCTTCCTGACTACATATGCCATTTGAGCAAATTTCCTGATTACATGTAGAATTTGAGTCTAATTATGAAACAGTGATAAGATTATTTAGTTCCTAGTTGTAATATAATGTGACAATAATATCAGTTTTATCAAACAAAGTGGTAGAAGTTACTAGTAATACATTTTCTAGATGATAAAATTTTATTTTTGAAAAACCAACTTGCTATAGTTCATACTTTTAAATATATTTTTTAAATATATTGCCTTTATAAACTCAAGGTGAAAATTATATCCTACTTTGCAAAATGTTAGAATAGTCATGATGGGGCATTATTATTATTAATATTAATTTCCTTATGTTCATATATTGATGGCCATAGAGACTTGTTATTCTTTAAAGCCAATGACTCCAAAAATGTTTGCTGTTTTACATCGTGTGTCTATTAATTTGACCTTTCTGCTCATCATTATCTTCGCTGATAGTTAATGGGGTGGCTGATGTGCAGGAACACTCCTTCTGTTAACCCACATTTGTGTTTTGCTACCTATTCTCCATGACCTGTAGGTAATAGGAATAATAAGTTTATTGGAGCAAATATGAGGAATGGGGAGTAGACTGTAAAACAGATATGAACTAGCTTGAGACAGAAGGTTTCATTTCATTGGTTGATGGTACAATTTTGGAAAAAAAAAATCAGCCAAGTTTTTTCTGTGTGAAAAATGTGTGTTCATCTCTTCAGAGTGGTAACTCAAACACATGCAGAGGAATGCATCAGTAAAAGGACACAATTTGGTCAGAGACAATGTTGAGATCTTACGCTTCCAAGCAGTGTTCCTTAGCTAAATTATCTCCTTTCACTGTCTGTCTCCACTACTACAAGGAAGCATACTCTTCTCTTGCAAAACCAAGACATTTTGTGCCATAAATGTAGACATGTATTTAATGCATCCAACTCACTTTTGGCACTTGGTTGCCATTAAATAAATATTGGTTGTACTTGCCAATATCGCTGACCATGTAAATTATGAATGTGATGAAAGAAAGATACAATGCCTAACAGCTTCCAGCTATTCAGAGATGGATGTAGCATTTTATCATTAAACTAAACAGGCTCATAGAACACTGGCTTCCAACCAGATCACTCTCCAAGTACATGGTGGATCAAGATGATGCACTATGAGTTTATGGTCATTTCTTACTTTTTTTCTTTTTCTAAAAGAGATAAAACAATAAAAAGATACAGAATTTCAAAACAAGATAGTAGGAAATTAGCAATGGTTAGTACATTGCATGTTGTTATATTCCAAGTTATTGCTCAGATTATAAAATTTAGCCATCCAAAACCGTTTAAACAATATGTGTTGATCAATATTATATACTTATATGTATTAATCTAAACTGATCTGATGATGAAAATATGTAATATAACCATTGATAATTTAAACAACAAAAATATTAAATTTAAAACTTAAATAAAAAATAAATGTCAAAAAAATAAACAATATGTGTTAGCTATTTCTTTCAATAAATTACTATACTTCCCACTTCCTTATTTTCACCTTTACCCCGTCCCTGCCAATTGTACTTTCCTTTTCAGCAGTTTCTTCCCCTTTCACAATGTCTCTTTCACCTTTGGATCTTATTTGCTCTTTCATTTTCTTGCGCTAGGGAGACAATACAACGTGTATTCCCGTGAGTCTGTTTTATTTCACTTATGAGTACGGTCTCTTTCTCAATAGAGGCAAAACCATGATTTGTCCCAAAAAACTGATGATGGGAGAGTACAGTAGTACACTTCTACAAGCCCACCGCTGAGGCTAAAGAATCACAAATTTGAGCCCAGGCTGTGTAACTCAATGACTTACTGAGATCGTGTCTAAGTTTTGTTGTTGTTGTTGTTTGCTGTTGTTGTTTAAGGCACAGCACAAAAGGCCTAGATAAGTCCCCAGTATTGCAAATAAATTTTTAAGAGTCCCACAATTAATCATGCTTAGACTGAAAATTTCTCTAACCTGGCTACTAAGAACAGTTGCACTTTTGTACATATCAGGTTGGTTTCATCCCAAATGTCTCCCTTCTTGAGAAGGTTAGTAAAATAATCATCCAAGTACCTGTGCTTCTTGTCAGTACTCCATCCAGGGTAAAGACCTGGATCCCCAGTATTCCCTCAAATTATCTAAAGAGTACATAAATCTAACACCCTCTTCCTGACTTTATTCATGGTTATTCGCAGTATGTGTTTTTCAATGAAAGAAGCAATATATTCAATGTATTCGATTCCAGGTACATTCGTGGTGGTCTCTGGCTACAAAGAAGACTTGGGAAGGCTCCAAGGGGAGCTGACATTTTTCAGATGACTTTTCTAGCTCTGTGGTCCTAGATACAAAATGGGCCCAACAGAACTTCATTAAGGATAGTATACCTTTTAGTTAAATAGCATAAACTTAGTTATCAAAGACAATGGTAAGCTAATAGCATGCATATGAGTTTCTCTAAGTCAAAATACTGCAGTTAAAAATGTATCTCCTTAAAGAGATAAGTAAATTAAAGATTAAAAAAATGGTCTACTTTTTTTTATTTTTCAACAACATACGTGTTAACAAAATGAAAACATGTCAATTACTCTAAACTTTATTTATTTATTTATTTATTTATTTATTTATTTTTTGCTTTTCTGAGACAGGGTCTCACTATGTAGTTCAGGCTGGCCTTAAGCTCACTTTTGTAGCCCAGGCTGGTCTCGAACTCACATAGATCCTCCTGCCTCAGCCTCTCGAGTGCTGGGATTACAGGCGTGCGCCACCACGCCCGGCTATTTACTCTAAACTTTAAATGACACTTTTACCATAAAAATGTTCAGGGGTTTTAAAAATGAAATTATATATATATATATATATATATATATATATATATATATTTTTTTTTTTTTTTTTTAATTTGGGTATAGTATCTTGCTACACAGCTTGGAATCATAGTGATCCTCCTGTCTCAGGCTCCCCAGTACTAGGATTACAGTTGTGTGCCACCAAACTCGATTTCAGTAGCCCACAGTAAGCACCCAGAATGCTTGGCATGTGGTACCGGGGATTGAACCCTGGTCCTTGTGCTTACCAGGCAGGCACTTAGACCACCAAGCTATCTTCCCTGCCCTCAAATGAATTTTCAAAATCTTGCTGAAGAAAAAAATAAAACACTCTTCATGAGGTAAATTGCATATAAGGTTCATTTTTGTTTTAGTAATAATTGAATACACTATGACATGAAAAATATCTAGAGAAATATGAATGTTAATCATGATTCTGAAGTTCAGTGTATTACATCACATTTAGCACATTTGGAAACCACAGTTCAAGGTGTGCTTGCAGGGTGTGTCCAGAGATTACTAACCTGCAGGCCAACAAATTGGAGGAAAGCTGATACTGACTGCAGCCCAGATGGGATAAAAGGCCGAGAAAGGAAGTCTGCTTGCAACACAAAGCTGCAGTCTCCTTTAGCAGGGGCATTTAGGGACTTTCCATCACTTGTGCACAACAGATCCAGATACTGCAGCCTCTCAGCATGACCTCATCGCAGCGACTGCATGGAGCTTCCTGTGCTTTAGTTTTAAAATGGTAACGCAGCCTTCATTTCTCCTGTATATAGTTTACATCTTTATGTAAATGTATTTCACATAATTTATATCATTATATGTATATATAACATTTATTGTATGTAGTTATATTGCATTATATATTTATTTATGGTTTTATTTGATGTATTCTATGTAATATATATTTTATATCTATATTTATAATTTTAAATGCAAACACTTTTATCACGTATATGTATAATGTGTATGTTTGTACGCATTTCCATTCTCTTTCTTTACAAAATTCTAACCAATATAGGAACAAATTCTTAATTATGAAATATAGGTTGAATTGGGGCAAACATTTACATCAATAGTGTACTGATTATCTGCTCTAACGACACTATTCTCCATTCTCATATAGAGTATCTGAGTTAATCTTTGAAACATCTATGATTAAGAAATCATAATTATCTGTTTTTCATTGGTAAGAAAGTCAGGGTTTAAATAAATTAAGAAATGGGTTGAGCTTAGGTAGTTTTATGGTAGAGCTGGAATTCAAATCTATAAAATCCAATTTCAAAGCCACATGCTTAATCATTGTTTCTGAACTTCTCAATGAATCTATCTTTTTTCTAGGAATGTGATATATTTTCATGCAAAGGGTACTCTGTATATAACCATGGGGGATTAAACTCTTCACAGAACCATTTCGTGTGAAAGCAAAACTAAAACCTTTACAGAAACCCAGCAGTGGCTCCCGGGCTGGTGTGCACCGTTGTGGCTCCTGTCCTGTGACCTCATTGTGGAGATTTACACTGAGATAATTCCCAGGCATGCTACACAAGATCTTGTCTGAGATGGAAGCCTAGGGCATGCTAGTTGTAGTTCTGACTCTGTTAGTCCTGGACAAGTCAAATAACTAACGCTTCCTTTCATAGTAGTGCACACATAGGAATTTAAGTTTCAAAAGACCAACAGGCCAATACCAAGTTCTCGGGTATTCTGTTTTCGGTAAGTGCTTTGTTACTAGAGCAAGGTATTTTCCTACTGCAGCACAGCTATGGGTGTGAATAACGAGGTAGAAGTAATAGGGGAGCTAATGAGGCATATGTAGGAATAGCGCATTCATACGTACTTAAAGTCTGTGTCTTGGGATCCAAAGAGATTGTGTCCATGTTTGGGTCTGATTGCTGTCACTGCAGCAGTGTACTCTCCCAGGTGAAACCTGCCGTGCTGCTGGGAATTTGTTTCCCCATTTCATGATTAAAATATGCCTTTTTTTATTATGTATTTGGTACAAGGTCTACAGGCTCTCACTACAAAGATTGGACACCTAATGATCCTCCTGTTTTCAGCCTCCCAAGCACTGGGATTACAGGCATGTGCCAGCACGCCCACTCTCAACCATCACCTCAGAGCACTCCAGGATCAGGCCAGGCACAGCATGCCAGGTATCGAAACCTTGCCCCTGCGTTATGCCTAAGCAGGCACGTTAGGCCACTGAGCTATCTGGCCAGCCCTAAAATATACCTTTTGAAGAATTTGTATAAGGAGCATATGTTGTGCTTGACACTACATGTTAAAAATAATCCCTCTGGGAAATAATTTACTTTCTAGGAGTTAAGATTCAAAGAGAGACAGAGAACCACTCATAGCTTACAGAGCATATAGTTTTACCATAATAGTAATTGAAGAGAAGATTGATTACAACTTGGGATGTCAAAGAGGTACTGAAGTACATGATCAAGTCTAAGAATTACTATCACTGACCTTATGAAGCCAGAAAAAAAAAAAGCTAAGATCTCTTGGTCCTTTATATAAGCAACCAGTTTGAAAATACTTACAAGCGTATGGCAGAAAATACTGTATTTAAGTGCATAAAATTGTCTCAAGATGACCTATGAAAATTCCTCACTGAGAGTTTAGAACATTTCTAGGAAACTAACCCTTTGTATAGCTTTCATTTTTCTGTTTTGTTTTATTTTGGCACTAGGATCTTGCTCTTGCCAGACAGGCACTGTGCTACTGTGCTATACCCCCAGACTAGCTTTCCTAGGTTTTTCACAGATCATGACTTCTTATGTCAATAAGAATTAAAAAAAAAAAAAAAAAAAAAAACTACTATATTTGACTAGGCTGTCAAAGCCTTAATTTTTTATTTATTTAGTTAGTTAGTTAGTTATTTATTTTGCAGGAACGGGGATTGAACTCAGACCCTTGCACTCATGAAGCAAGTGCCTATTCTACTGTGCTATTTCCCCAGCTCCTAGGGCTTCAAGGCTTTAAATAGGCTCAACTTGATTTCATGAAGTCAACAATAGTAGTTACATCAGTGGATACTCGAAGGTTGGGTAGATCGCCCTAGCTGGAAATAAGTTTGTTTAATAGGGTATGGCTTTTCACTGTAAGTCCATAGACTACTCTGCCTATGAATGGTTTAGTGAATCACTTGGACATGATTTTATAGGTCTCTAAACGAAAGAGTTTATTTCATTTGCTTATATCTGAAAAGAAACTGTGTATTCACATTCCTTCCTGCATATGACATGCCCACCAATAGCAGCATTTTATAAACAGTCAACTGGTTATACAACAGCCAAATTCTAACATTATTACTATTCTCATAATAGTGAGATATACAGAAATATATGTAGATAGACATTTCATTGAAAATGAAATGACAAGCTGAGGTTACTATCAGGGTACTTTATTACTCTTCCGTGAGGACAAGTTGCTTCGCTCCTATAATGATAATTGGAAAATGAAAAGCTGTATTTGTAGAGTTTTGTATCTCTCCTATAGATAAAATATTTTTTGTTTCTTTCATCCTATCATACAGGCCACATGGAATCAGTGCTAATTTCTATATACTTGTGTTACAGACCAGGGAATGCCAGACCTTCAATAATTTCATGGGCAAGTTGCCAAAACCAAAGGTGGCTAAGGGTAAAGAAATCCTGGTGTCAGCAGCTATGTATCAAGCAATGTAGAGGATGTGTTTGGTGGACACCACCCAATTGTGGACATCAGCATCTATGTTTCTAATCAGAGACAACTGCTTAGAGGTGAAGAAGACTGCAAACATCTGGGTCAAAGATGTGCTCCCTCCCGTGTCGAGCTATACCCATGGGCTACCACTTCTGTGCTGGTTCCCTAGGCTCAGATGAAAGAGATGGTACTTGGGAAACCACTTTACTCCCCTCTGACCTCAAAGTTCTCCTGCATTGAGTTTCATGCTTTTAAGATCATTTCATGGTGTTTTTAGTAGAGAAGTGACATATGATACCTTTTGTACCACTGACACATTTATGTTTCAGAAAATGTTGTTAGACTGTAAGTTGATTATATACATGTTGGAATTGTAATTAAGTTTCTCTACACTGTTTTTATGGAACTGAGTGCAATAGTTTCATTTTTAAAAACAATTTTTGGTGCAATATTTAAGGAAATTAAAAACAAAAATTATAACAAGTTTTTTTTGTTTGTGATGTCATATCCTGGGTCTCCAAGTGAGTTTCAGAGTGTTGTATCAGCAACATGAGATTGATTACAGACTGGCACAAATGCCATATTTGCATAATTATCCTTTGTTTGTACAAATCACTGTCCCATCTCCTGTGAGACTTGACCAAGCTACCAATTAGTTCTAGTTGCATATCAATCAGCAGCAACTGAAGGATATATATATCTATATCTATCTATCTATATATATATATATATATATATGTATATATATAGTAATTTATACATACAATTTTAATTTAAAAAACCTATACATTTAGAAAGGATAATCCTATTACTTAATGTCTCCTCTTGGAAATTAAATGGCTGATGAAGAGAAGGTAAAAACAATGACCATCATACATATTAAAATGAGATTGCCCTTTTCATGGCCAGAGAACTGAACAGACTCATCTTTTGTGTAATTATGGAATCATTTATTTACATTTATTATAATTATATTATATAAGACACTAGGTGCATACACCTTAATATGGCAGTCTTTGTATATGTTTAATTGAAAATATTTCACTCTTAAACCAAACTCTTATTTTATAACTCTGAAACAGGAAGACTTACTGGACAAATGTTCCTCATTAACTAAATTGCACTGTGCTGAAGCTGGAGAATACTCAGCACCCTGAAATTTCAAATGCTCTCTAAGCATCTAACGTTCTCTGGAGAAGGGCAGTTACATTCTGACAGTTACATTTCGTTATGATTGATGTTTCCACGGTTATGCTTTGTAATCTCAAGGACTTCTTTGGCAACCCTTCAAACCAAAAAATTTGAAGTTAAAATATAACTTATTATATTTTAATAAATTGCGGTTAGGTCTTGACTAGCTAGTTGCAAAGCCTTTCTAATGAATCTAAAAGATGGGCTATTGAAATGACTAAATACAAGGAGATTCATAACAACTAAAGAAAATTAGTAAAATAATTCATTGAACAAGAATCTATCAAAATTGGCTTTTGTATCTCCTCCAATAGGATTCTCTTACCTTTTTTAGTCTCATAATTTCAAAGAATGCAAGAAGAGGTAAAACACCTGCACATTAGCCCAAACATAGTCTTGTTCTTCTACTTTTGGACCTGTGAAAACTTAAATATCCACTGATTATTATGTGATTCAATCATTTGAAATTCACATTAGAGCCCCAAACATTGAAGATCTTCTTTCCTGCTGATTTTGAAAAGTTAGTAGAACAAATAATCTATAATTTAATTCTGAAAACGTTTTATAATCTTGTGCATGGGACATTCTGCTCTATCAAGTGGATTTTAATTTTCTAATATACCACTATTATGTCTATATAACATATTAACTTAAATATACTTACCATTACATAGAAAAAACTATTTAATATTTCCTCTGGGAAATAGAATAGCAGATGAAGAAGATGTTAGAACAATAACCATCATATATATTAAATGAGACTGCCGTTTGCCTCACCAATGATCTGGATACACTTGTCTACTATGTGTAAGTATGCAAGTATTCTCTATGTAGTATAATGTTTACTACTGATGTGAGGTAATCATGGGCACTAATTTCATTCACAAGTATTTTGCCAACATTTTTTTCTTTTTATGTATTTAGTACAGGGTCTACAGTGTCTCCCTGGACAGACAAGGCTCGTAGTGATATTTCCTTTTTGAGGTTCCCAAGTGCTAGGATTACAGGTACATGTCACCATGTTCTGTCTCAGTCAACCTCTCAGTGCACCCCGGGGATGGAGGCAGTGTCAGCATGGCATGCCGGGGATCGAACACCCTGCATCTGCCTAAGCAGGTACTTTGATTCATTGAGCTATCTGGCCTTCCCTTTTTGCCAACATTTTGATATAACTTTAATTTGTATCCGTATATTAGAGTTCAATCTGTACACCTTCAACAAAGAAAACTTTCAAAGGTATATTTAAACTCATTAAACCTTTGCTTTTCTCATTGTGACCAGTTACAATAATACAATAATCTCACTTCTAAGATAAATGAGACAAGTTAGATCTACACTGACAGTCTAGAACTGATGTGAAATGAGTACTTCATAGTCACCCATTTATTCAACATTGTAGCAAGGTAGTACACATGTAGTCAGTGACAATGCAGTAAACCTGTGACCAGAAATTAAGATTTAATTTGCAAAGTGAGAAGTAGCTAGTACTTGGCAGATCCCAGATCTCACATGGCATTCTGTGAAACTGTCATAAGGATTAAGAGACTCTATTGGAAAACACTCAGATCAGAGATTGATAGTTTGAGTGTTTACTTAATAGCTTTACACTGATTTGAAGGAAAAACACTATTTTTCATTAAAATAGTCAATTATTTCAGTAAGAATGGATTACAAGACTATGAGTCAAAAGGCTTTGCTGTATTCTGTAACTCAATGTCAAAGGAAAATTTCCTGTGGATTCTAACAGGATAACACCTCACAGGTAGAAGCTTCAGCTATGTTCCCATTGTACAGAGCCTCAGCAAGTCCCCAGTCGATTCCCAAAATGTGTGCAGATCTGGCCACTCTTCCTTCAGCAGAACTCATGTTTCCTATCTTGCTGAGCAGAGAGCAGAGGAGAAAGGAAATTGGAGGCATTATCAGGAGTGAGACGATATTGCTGAGAGTGACCAAGCTAAGGGAAGAAGCACACTAAAGAGAATTACATCTAAGACAGCAGGCCGATGAAAAGCATACCCAACAGTACCTCGTTTACCCAGTGGTGGTGTTTATGCAGCAGGTTTCCTAATCTCTCTATTCTGCCAAGATGCAAAGAAAAAATGATTTGGATTTTAAGGACAAGCTTAGCAGCAAAGCAGGGTAACAATTTTGCTTGGCCAGGGTGAGTAACCTGTCACCTGGCAAAGATGACACTGTTGAGAATAACCAGGATCCAGTCACTTTCGAGTTTGCAAGGGAACTGTTGACTGAGAAGGAAGCCAGCAGCTGAAGGATAAGTGGTAGAAACAGAAGTAACTGCCAGCCAGACAGGATCTCTCCTGTAAAGCATATGTGAGCTATGAGAAAAGGAACATGGGAAGACAGAGAAGAGCTAACAGTGCCAATCACGACATGGTAGGGCTCCTGCTCCTTTGCTCTTACTACTCCTTCTCTCCCTAGCAATGCAAACACCAGAGCCATAGAGAAGAGGAAAAGCATGGAAGACAAGAGCATGACTTTCCCAAACTTTGGTGCTCTGGTGCTCTCAGGAAGGGACAAGGCCAGCATGGAAAAATGCAGGAATATGAGAATCAAATGGGAGGAACATGGTTAACCTAACCAAAGTGAACCTGGCCCTTGACTATAAAATGTAGGATCTCCTTTATATAATATTGATGTATGAGAATCTATTTCAAGTTAAAGACTGCAGAAATAAATGAGTCCTGTCTAAATCTCAACAAAGTAAAGTGATTTTGTAAGTAATCTTTGGCCAGTTACTTGATATCACTCGGCTACAGTGAGTTCATTTTAACTAGTGAGATGCTGGTACTCTTCCTTTATACATTTATTCTAGAAAAACCTATTAATTTCCTGTCATGTGGATGATATTGTTCTTCAAGCAGAAGGCTACATTAGAGGTAGGTTTTCTATAATAGAGTTCTCTGTAGGACTCTGCACTACACATAGTTAGAAACCTTCAGTTGAGACCTTCAGGCACACCCATCATTTACTTTTGGTGAACTACATGACAGCAACTATATTATTACACACTTGAAAAAAACACAAGTGCTTCAAGAATGTACAACCTAGAAATGAAAACATGCAGGTAATTATATTTTAATCACACTGAACACAACTCAGTAGTGAAAGTTATCCTTTCATGTACCAGAAACCTCAGGAAAGTTGGTCTCATTAAACTCAGCTTTATAGATGATAAAGGTAGGGATATAGTGTTTAGAAGAAATGCATGAATTTGAATAAAAGTGTCCTAGGGTTGGAAATTTATGATGTTTGAAGACATCATTGGTCATAATTTCAAAGGCAAAGAGTACAACATGTATGAAATTTATAATCTAGTAGTTGAACAAAACCTGAAAATAACATGTAAAGAAGATTCATTTTATTTACAATGAAATATCAATAAAAGCATTCCATAAGCAATTACAGACTTTTCATTATATGGTAATAAGTGTGTAAGATTTGCATAGTGTTTATTTTTTTTCTTGGCTTATCTATCAAGAATCTCATCTATAGTATTTCACCACCATTTTGTTTACCCTATCCCCTATTCATCGGTATATTTCCAAGAATACTTGCATTCCTGTGTAACCAACTTTTATCTTAGGCCAAGCTAATCCAAAATCTTTATGATACTTTCTTGTGGTTGGTTGCATACATGTGAGAAAGACTGAAGCCTAGAAATCTGGTGACTACATTTTCTATTTTACATGAGGTGTGCCTGAGAATAAAGGGATACTAGAGAAAAGACAGGTGAATGTGACAGTCTGATGTGACAAGATGAGTATCAGGCAGACAATGATCTCAAAATCCTTAGAAATAAAAATGTTAGACTGAGCATGGTGGCATGCACCTGCAATCCCAGTGCTTGGTAGGCTGAAAACAGGAGGATCACTAGAGTTCAATATGTGTGGTGAAAACCTGTACTAAATATAAAAAATAAAATAAATAAAAAATAAAAATGTTCACATCCTTTATAATGTTTTAAAATATTTATGCCTTTTTCACAAATAAATGTATATTCATACATATGCATGTATACATATATACACATATACAGGTGTGCTCACCAGCATTAAAATTAGTTTACAAGATGAAAAAAGTCACATTTAATTTACATTTAACTAATAATCAAAATTGTTATTATTTCCAAAGCTTTAAAAATACATACATATTATGTATTTCTATTTTAAAGAGAATTTAAAAAATAAAAATGATACATCAGAATTTGTTAAAAGGAATAGTTAGAGCATACTGATTTGTAGAGTAAAAATATGACAGAATCTTAAAAACTTGAGTCTTGAGTTATTTAGTGAATATTTTCCCTGAGCTTCAAGACTGACTAATTGTAGAATACAGGCATTATTATATTTCAGTAAAATGACAGCATATGCCTGTAACTGTAAGAAATTTGTGTAAGTGTATAATGACGTTTTCATAAGTTGGTGTCCTTTTTCCTAGCACATTTTCAAGCATTTTGTGCAGTTCTAATGCATAGGGAGTCCTCATATATACTTGCCCAATAAATGCTAATGATGGAGAGGTAGCACAACTGCAAAAGAAATTCCTGCTGATCTATTAAAAGGAGCAGCTAATTTTTCTTCTTTTTAATTTCATATACTTTTTAAAGCCAATTTTACATTTTATCTGGTAATCTAATCAACTAAATTGAAACCATTGTCAAATTCCTATTATTTTGTTTAGTGAAATTCTGCACCATCTCCAATGCTTTCTTTTGTCTTTTTTCCCTGCAATTTTGCATTCTCTTTAAAAAAATAAAAATATAATTAACTTCTCTATTTAGAGTCTCCATGTACAATTACAAAGGTAACAAATTTATTGCTTTGCTTCTGTATCATGTAGTATTTCAAGTAGATTTGCCTTCATGTATCCAGTGACTAAAGGAATAACCTAATCGTGTCAATAACCAATTTGGATACAATGCAGTAAGCACTCACCATCTCCTCGGGGGGCTCACAGTATTGTGGTGAACACAAACACAGCACAAACAAGCTTCCTATGAGGGCTGCAGCGAAGCACGGACCCCTACACCAGAAAGCAGCACACGGAGCAATGCACTCTGCTTGGAGGCCTTTACCCTTCACGCGAGCTGGGTTCAGGAGCTATAGAAGATTACCTTAAATCAGTGTCTTATCGCTCTCATTACTGAGAAAAAAAGACCTGACACAGTTTAAGGGAAAAGAGGTTTATTTTGCATCACTTTTTAGTCCATAGTTGACTGGATTCAAGGCAAGAAGGCAGGAAGCCATGGATGAGACCTGCTTACAGTGTGTTACACAGGACACAACGTCAAAGAAGAAAAAGGAAGCGAGCTGCTACCTTCTTAGTCCCAGCGGTGATGACCCTCCTCTTTCAGCCAGGGCCCACCTCCTAACAGCTGGCCAGTTATGCTTCCCAAACTTACCAACGGTGTGACCTAAGATCTCACAAGGCTTTAGGAGACCACGTAGATGAAACCTGCATCATTCAGTACTTGAAGTTTCTGTTCTTTGCTCAGTTCTACTAGTAATCATATTGACAACCCCAATTCAGATCGTAATTCAAAACTGAGGCTGTTCAAGCAGCACAGAGTATCATTGACTTAATCAATCTTTTTACCTGGAATAAATTAGCCCAGGTGAAAGAATCTGGTTTTCTTTTAATTTTCTCTTTCATATATTGTTAGATTAAATATATTCATCACAATATGATTATTAGACTATTACAAATAGTAGGACCCTGAATATTGCTGATGATACATAGGACATCTATCACTGGACCTCCATGGTAAAAATCTTGGGGCAATTTCAGTTTCTTTGAACAAGATCATTCCAAATCACAGAGATGATGGTGATATAACTTTCCTATGCATGGACAAATTAATCAAATCAATTTCTGGCTTTACTAGTGTCAATCTCCAGAAGCTAATGATGGTTACCCTCTACTAGCTGCTACTGATAAATTGGAAGTTACCTATTTTTTTAAGTGGGCTGACAGGCAATTGAATATTTCTTATTAATCAAGTTCAGATCTATGCTCTTCCCAGAAGCAATCAAGTTTCTTCAAATAGGAGAAAAGAAAAATATGAAAGAATGCCTGCACGTACTGACAGAGCACACACAGCATGAAACTCTGAACCACAATCTCTGCAATGATTGGCCCTCAGAAATGGAGAAACTTTTTGTTCCTATGTTTTCTAATGATAGCAAATAATTGATCTCTGCACACATGATGTAGTCTCATCATCCCTGAAATGATACGTAGAAGCACTGTCCACTTCTTGAATCTTGCCATTATTTCCAAATAGGAACTAACCCTATAGTGTGTTCCCCAAACCTAAAATATGCATCACTTCTATTATTCCTTCCCTCTGTTCTTCATGACAGCAATTTTCAGTCAACTAAATGTGAAGTTTTCTGCTTTTTCATTATACAACTTTCCCATTCCTTAGGCTGTTGTTAAGTTTCTGAAGGGGACTTAGTCTCTTTAAATGAATATTGTCAGTACACATTTGAGTGATCTTCATTTTTTCCCTATTAGCAATGTTTTCAGTTTATCCAGAAGAAGAAAAAGCTGATAGTTGTATAAGCAATAATTTGACAGCTCTCACATTTAATTTTCATCAGAATGCCAAGGTCTCAGAATGATTTTTTTTTTTCTTGCCCTCCTGAGATAATAAAATGCCTATGGGATTTTACAGAACTCAGCTTGAATATATTTTTGAATGTCTAAGTGTAATGTCTCCATTCTAAATTACAATATCCACTTTAAATGGCTCCAAAAATTGTATCTCTATTATGATTATATTCTGTATGTAAAATTTGAGTCAATATTATGACCCATATTTCCCATAGAATGCAGAATCATTACTCTGAGTAACTTAAAACTTCATTCCTCTATCAACTCATAGTCAATACTCACATAATTACATTTAATGCCTATGCATTTTCTCATGTATCTTTTATGTTGTTACCATTGGTTTGTTTAATATCTGTTTTAGTTACTTTTTGCTCGTTGCCGGGACAAATACCCAACACTCAAAATGAAGGAAGGAAAGGTTTATTTAGCTCACAGTTTGTGGAGGTTTCAGTCCATATTCGGTTGGCCCAAGGCTGAGTGGAGCAGGGCGGAGAGCATCCAGTTCATGGAGGCAGAACAGCAGCAAAATGATGGCAGAGGCAGCCAATCAATCAGGGCAGCAGAGCAGCAGCAACAGCTAGAGCTCCAGTCTGTCTCTCTATCTCTCTTTATATTACATTCAGGCTCTCTGCCTTAGCTCCCGCCCTAGGCTACACCCATAATCCCAGAAGTACTTCCACCCATAATCCCATCCCAGGGATCATGGATCAAGTCTCAAACTCTAGAAGTCCCCGCCCAATGACTCCATGAGGCTTTGAGGGGACAACTAGACATAAACCATAACAATATCTTATTTTAAACTGCAAATCCCCAAAGATAAAGAATGATTACTTTATTAATCACTCTAATTCTTTGGGAAAACCAAATCAAACCAAACTTCTTTGGCACAAGGCTCTATATCAGGTGGTGCTGGCAAAAGGGTGATGGAAAAAAGGGACTAATGAACAATCTGAAACTTTACTTCTTCAGCTTTGTAAGATTTCACTGGACCTGTAACCTTCAGTGTGTAGTCCCTGGACCTGAACTTCCAAGATCACTATGTACTTGCTAGAAATGTCAGTTTTCAGGCTCTGCAGAAATTTGCCAACAGGAACTTTGCTGATGTACAGGGTCTGAAAATGTGTCTAAAGAGTGTTCAGATGCATATTGGCATATAGGAACCAATCTTACAGTTTCTTATTACTTCACCAAGTGTGACCTATACACTAGCTGTTTGGGTGTCATCTGAAAACTTATTATTATAAAATCAAATCCTACCTGGCCCCAACTCTGCTAAACAAAAATCTACATTTTAAGTAAACATCTGCTTGGATGATTTATTTGCATGTTTAACTTTGAATAACAGGTCTAGATAATCTCATTATACAGAAACTAACCAAAATCACTGTAAGAATAACAGAAATCTATTTTGTTTTTCTCCAGAGAGGAACATCTCACTGGCTTTGTGGGTTATGCACTATTTCATTGACAAAAGTTCTGTGAGCTCTGTCCGCAGTTTGGAGTCAATTTTTGTGCAAGTATTTACATTACAAATAAGAGCTTCCCAAATCTTGTAGTTAGCTTTGCTATAACCATAAGATCAAAAGAGATCAGTTCACTAAGTTTCACTCAAATTAAGATGTAGTATATTTAGTTAATAAGAAATCTAAACTCACAGAGGTTTTGTTCTACTTCTGGATAATCTACTAACATAGTTATGTGAATTTCCTTACTTTTATTAGTGCATGCTTGCGTTGCCTAATGAATGTATTCATTATACAGTATTAATATACAGATATAACACAACTTACTTTTTACTTTACCTCCCCTCTGTTCAGTAAGTTTGAATTTATACTACAGTTTCTGTTTGTTAAGTGAAGAATTTACCATGTTTGTTTCCATGGTTTCAGAAGGCTTAATAAGCTAAACACAATTCACATTGAAATGAAGGGCTTAATTTATTTGTAGGAAAACTGTAACTCAAGGTCAAAGCAGTATGGTATAATAATGACAGTATCACTGAATAATTCCATGAAAATATGAATGACATTTTAGTAACTACACCTAGCAACATTACACCAATCATATTATGAATTATTTATCAGAACTCTAAAACTAACCACTCTCTCCTTCACCGTTAATCAGATGAAAGGACAATATTGTGACCTTGGTTTAGTTTTGTTGCAATCTGACACTCTTAGAAAGCATATAATGAAAGAAGCTTGAGCTGAGCATTGTTTCCCTACAGTGAAGTTTTCATTAGAATTGAATTCCTGATGTATAAATTACCTCCATATCCCCTATTCCATGCCTTAAAAGAGTCGTTTTCATGAGATGCTATCTGTAACAGAACACTACAAGGGATGTGGATGCCTGCAAGGTAGAGAGAAAGATTATAATCACAGAACATGAATAAGGCATCCATCTACCTTGAAAACAACATAAATACCAAGTTTCTTAATAATTTTGGACTCAAAGATGTCAAAGTTTTCCCTAAGTTTCTCATGTAAATATAAAAGCATTGTAGGAAGATGGGACTGGATACAGGTTGGAAGCTACTGGCAGGATTTACTGGTTTCAGTGGTCTAGATTATGGTTAGTGCCTAATATTGCTTTTCTCAGAAGCATGACGCAGGCTTTATAGGGACAGTGTGCTATCAATCACATGGAATCCGTGGGTATTTATTATAAGCAGTGCACATTAAAATAATGAAATATACCCTGTATTTTTCCATTTTATTAAAATTATTTAATATATTTTCATTAAATGTATGTGTATTTTTGATAAAGTAAAATTAAAATGCATCCTAGTTTTCCATTTATTGACTAGCAGGCTGTGTTGCCTCCTAAACTTTGTGATACACAGAAAATTACACCAAATCAATGACCTTGGAAGTGGAAAAAAAAGGAATATATATTGATAGCTGTGCCACATTTGAACAAAATGTTTCTTAGGTATTTGCTTTTTAAGGTCAACAGTGTAAATATTCTGCCTTCCACTTATTCTCATGTGTTTCCTTAATAGGAGATACTCCACATAATTACAAGGCAGGAGAAATACTTTATAATGATGAGATTATGTCCTTATCTATAATGCAGAAAGTGAGCACAACATAGGAACTAAGTGTCCATAGAGTGCACCTAGGTCCGGGGCTGTGGATGCTTGGCTAGGTGGCACAACCACAGTGTACCCAGCATGTGCAAGGCTCTGGGTTCAACCTCAGAACTCAAATACAACAAAGCCTAAGCTTAGTGAACTTTTCTTAATGATAAACACAGAAAGATTGAAAACTGTGATTTAATAATGAGAAGCTGATCATATATGATCATAGTACTCAATATTTCCACGTTACAGGTTCTCAGTCAATCTCTTCCCCACAAAAGGATCGCCTATTGTTAGAACAGAAATACAACAACATCAAAGAAAGTTGCATATGGTACTTAGTGGATTCTAACCTGAAATAATTTCAGGAAGGGATGGGAAAAAAAGGAAATCATTTGATCTGTATTATATTTTAAATGTATCACAACAGCAATTTCAGTTGTTGAAATTCTGTTTAACTGCAGAGAAGCTTTTATATTAGAAAATGGTACAAATAGAGGTTAGAATTGATAATGTTTTGAGAGATGAGAACTGTTCTATTTTTTCCCCTTGCAAATAAAGTTTTTAGGCTTTCACAATGTGAAAACCATAGAATATGTTATTTCACAGAAGATAAGTTTAAGCTACAGGTTTATGATCTAGTGTTTGAAAACTGAAGTTCACTGAATTGGATTTCCAACTATGAGGTAATTACCACCAACTTAGCATCTTAAAAATTATTTATCATCATATTTGTGGTGGATCAAAAATCTAAAGGACTCAGTTGGATATCTGTTTAGGATGTCACGAGGCTAAAATTACTGTTACAGAAGGAAACTCGATGGTATAAGCATTTGTTACTCATTCAGATTGCTCGTAGAATTAATCAGCTTATGATAATTTCCTTGCTGGCTACCACCTGAAAGTCATCAGTCTGTGGAAGTTGCAGGATCAACTAATGATCTTTTACAAAACCAGCAAAGATTATTGGTACCACCTTAACAACTACTCTCTTTCTCTACTTTTACAAATCTGTATAGTGATAATAGGCTCCCAAGATAAAACACAGCAAGAATTCTAGGAATAGCCTTATTTATATCTGCAAACCTCGTTTGTGTGTGTAATGTGACATATTTAAGAGTAATATCATGGGATGAAAAACTAGGAGAGCCAAAGTTCTGTGAAGTCAATCACAGTTCAAAATTTCTCACAAAGAAGACAAGGAAACAGTTGGAAACGTCATATTGTCAACCTGGTGTGAAAAAATTGGGAGTAAATAAGGTCTAAATGTACAGAAAAGAGACTGACGATGTACAGTGTGCCTAAGGAGAATCACCTAGAGAGAAAACATTCTATCAGGCTTTTACAGACAGCAAACTGGTCAAGCGATGGCCATGACACATCCAGAAGGGTGACAGTGACAAAAGTTCTACAAAACAAGGTAAATCCTGAGGGGATTTGACTGTCCTTGTCAGATACACAAGTTACCTGTTTTGTTATACAGGTCTTGCTTTAACTTGCCCTTAACCACCCAGGAGAAAAGTTTAAAGCAGAGTCGTAAAAAGTAAAGCTAGATTAGTATGCTGAGCTGTAAGAGGCTTAAATCAGCAGCTTCCAACATTGCCAGTTCTGCTGATCACTTACTGCCTTTATAGAATATTAGATTATGTATACAGCTACTTTTTCTTAGTTGAATGAGAATAAGTTTTTGTACCAATAATGATTAGAAAAATGATCATGTCTACATCCTGTGCTCTGAATAACTACTACAAGTACAACAACATGCATTGTATCAATTATTGGGAATGTATTATTAACGTTTTGAAACTGTTGTATTGTTATTTCTTACTAAAAATAATTTAAAAAATAAAATGTACAATAGATATTTTGAAACAGGAAAAAAGTTGTTCAAAGAGTAAAAAGAAACTATGGTAGGGGAAAAGAGAAAGCAA
>PVJA010007989.1:0-66161 GCA_004027025.1 Myocastor coypus | reverse complement strand
ACCCCAAGTAAACACCCAGGCCTGTTTACTGCTGTGCTAAGCAGCTCTCCCGCCTTCTTTTCCATGCCCTTCATCACCCATTCAGATCTTCATCTTCTCTCCCCTGGATTTTGCAGTAGTCTATTGAACTGGAAAGCAACAGTCCTTAAAAGGTCTGCTCTTTGGGAAAGGGTGCAGGAACTAGAAGCACCTACCTTGACTTGCAGAAGAAAGCTCCTAAGCAGGAAGCCTTACCTAATAACCCCAGTGGGGTCACACGGCTTAGTCCATTTGAGACACTGTAACAAAATCCCTTAGCCTGGGCAATTCATAAGCAAAGAAATGTATTGCTTATGGTCCTGGAAACTGGAAAGTTCCTGAGAAAGTTGCAGGTGCATTTAGTTTTCAGGAAAAATTCATTCTCTGGTTTTTGGCTAGCACCGCCCTACTGTATCTTCATAGGGCAGAAAATGGGCAGGGGTAGACGGCTTCCCACAAGTCTCTTTTTAAGGTCTCTGATCACTTTCCAGTATAATAATTTTGGGGAACACAATCAGATAATAGCAGCATTCATCCTCTGCTTATCCTGAGCATAATATTTTTTTCTTAACATTTTGTTGATACTGTCTAGTTTTATCTGTCTTACCCTCTAGGCCAAATTTGTGTTAAGTGAAATTCTGTATCACTTGTAATTTTTCTGTTTTTATACTGTTTTGTACTCTTTTTTTTTTTTTTTTTTTTTTTTTTTTTTTTTTTTTTTTTTTTTTTTTTTTTTTTTTTTTTTTTTTTTTTTTTTTTTTTTTTTTTTTTTTTTTTTTGTCTTTTTGAGACAGGGTCTCACTATGCAGCTCAGGCTGGCCTTGAGCTCACTTTTGTAGCCCAGGCTGGTCTCGAACTTGCACCGATCCTCCTGCCTCAGCCTCCCTAGTGCTGGGATTATAGGCATGTGCCACCACACCTGGCTTTGTTTTGTACTCTTAAAAAAAAAAAAAAAAAAGTAGAGCTGAGTAGTTGGAAACAGTGACCCTGGCTCACAAAGCCAATGTATTTATTACCTGTTTCTTTATAGCAAAAGCTTTCAGGTCCCTGTTCTAGACCATGAACTCAGGAAGGGTGATGTGGTGAGTTTATATGATTGTTTTGTTCCTGGACTAGTACAGTGCTCGGGACATGGCCACAATGTGCTTGTTACGTGTGAGAGGTATGAACCATGCTGTGGCTAGTCAGTGCTGCTACTGAAGAGGACAGGTTGTGGCCTGATATCTATGTGCAGGTGACCAGAGGCCGAGGCTGTCGCTTCCTGTCAGGCAATGCCCTTCCTCCTAATTTCTCAACTATATTCAGCTCTCTTCAGTTTGGAGTTTTAACACCTGGATTCGTTGTGTCTAAGGGTGGTGTTGTCTTGTGGTGTACCTCAGGCTGTGGAAGACAGCTACAGGTCCTGGCTTTTAGAAAACCCCAAGGAGGAAAGCTTGGAGGCTCCTCCAAGGCACTGTGCTTGTCGTTTAGTTCTGTTGTTGAGATGCTTTAAAAAACTTATGATGGACGAGCCTGATAATTACAGAGATAGGTAATAGACTATCTGGAGAGAGAATGTAGTGTCCAATTTGAGGCTCTGGGGTGTCAGTGAGAGGCCTCGTGACAGATGCGCTGCACGCGTCGGCTCTCTGAATCCAGGTCGCTCGCTCCCTGTGCATCCTCTGAGTTGAGGATATTGCCAGATGCTTGGGGGCCACCAAATTTTTGTTAAAGAAAATCCATTTGAATTAGCTTGTATTAACTTTTCACTGCCCTGTGACCTATGCCCTGATGTCTCTCCCCCTACAGATGACTCATCTGAGGAGGGGGGAGCTTCTGTTTCACAGAACAATGTCACAGGCATGATTTACATCCCGATGGTTTTGCCCCGAAAGCTTGGGTTCTGTGTGTGATGGCAAGACGTGGACACACAGCGGTTTCCCCTCAGAGGGAACACCCTTCCTTACCTTTCTCCTTCTAGGGCCAGAGATATATAGGAAGACAAATTTTACAGGACACTCTTTCCCAGGTTATGAACACCATTTGTTTGATTTTGAAAGCCACCAAATTTTCAAGAGCCAGGGTTCATGCTGTGCATAAAAGTAGGACAAAGGCCACTGGGAATTCTGTGTCTCCCATGCAGATCTTGGCATGCTTTGGGCATCGTGAAGTCAGCAGCCCCTCTCCCAGGGCACTGTAGAGGATCCTGGGCTTCCCCTAAGGCTACACGGTGTTCTACTCGAGCACAGTGGAAATGGGCAATTGAGCTGTACACCGGCTTTTCAAAAGGCGCCAGCATAATGTAGCGATTGTGTCATAGACAACAATAATAAAGAAAAAAACCTCCCAGCCAACTTTCTCCACATGACTGGACACAGAAAACAAGCAAATACAAAACTGGTGGAGCCTCCCCCAGCTCTCCTCCCCAGAAGGCAGATTCCAGAATCAGTGCTTGATTCTCTATGTCACAAATTGGATAAAGACTGGAAATGTCCCTATCTATCTAGCACGGCAAGTGAATCTGATTTATGATTTTCATTCCCTTCACTCTGAGCTCTGTTTTCGGGTGAACTTTGGGGTCACATCCATTTCCCAAACATATCATTAAGTAGCAAAAGCCACGTCAGCAGGTGAGATTAAAACTGATCATGTGGAAGTTTTTACTCCTGTTTCTAACACTCTGTTACCGGGCTGAAAACCAGACTGCGTGCTTTTCTTGCCTCAAAGATAATCTTCATTTTAATGAGCTACAAAAAGCAGCCTGCTAGCAAAAAAGAAAAGCAAAGAAACAAACATGTATTAAAGCCTGAATAAATAGCAATTCACCGAAGATAAAGTTCTTCCTCCTTAAAGTCTAAACACCTTCTAAAAATTATTTCAGAAATATGTTGCTGAGGGATTAAAATAGATTGGGTGCTTAAGACTCCTGTTGTCATGTTCAACTTGATATTCCTTAGAGAATATTAAACCAGGCAGAAGGAAAAAAAAAAAAAGCCACTGAGAACTAATGTAAGATCTGCTGTAAATTCCAGAGATGGAGGGATGTGAGTGTTTCTCCCTCTCTCACCCATATTCTTTTCTATCTTGCTTTTCCTCTGGCTCTGGTCATACTTGCACTAGCTTTCAGGATCTTGGAATGAATTCCATGAAAGACCCTTGTTGATCTGAGTGCCCAGCAGGCTCAGCCTGTGCATGGTAGGTGTGGAGGCTGATGGTTTGGAGACCTACGGTAGAAGCCCAGGGTGGCCTTGGTGCCTTTGGGCCCCAGGGAGTTCTGCCCAGGTGCTACGTGGGCTTAGAGCATCACAGTGTCCTGATTTGGAGAAGAACAGAGGGCAAGGTTGGCCAAAAGACTAGTCACTGTGTCAAGTAACATGGCATTGTCTAATTTATAGTTTTTATTTTCCTAGAAATCCTCCAACAGTGGGAGACATCTCTCCTCTGCTTTTAAATTTAGTCTTTGGACTCAAAGGATATGAATATTGGAAGGACTTTTGGGAATCACCTTGACTGATGTTCACTACCTTTTCCAGTTTATTTTTATTATTATTATTATTTTTTTATTTTTTTTTTTTTTTGTCTTTTTGAAGCAGGGTCTCGCTATGCAGTTGAGGCTGGCCTTGAGCTCACTTTTGTAGCCCAGGCTGGTCTCGAACTCGCACCAATCCTCCTGCCTCAGCCTCCCAAGTGCTGGGATTACAGGCGTGAGCCACCACGCCCGGCTCTTTTTTCAGTTTAGATGAAAATTTCTTTGCGTTGCTCTCTAGTCAACTCCTGAGCCTTCTCTTCCTCTTCACTGCAAATGTGTGGAAAAGTGGCTTATGCGCTCTCACTCTAACACTGCCCCACCTTTCTTCAATCTACCATTTACATACCCTTTCTAGAAACTTCTCATCACAAAGTCACCCATTACCTTCCAGTTGCCTATACCAGTGAAGCCATTCTTGTCTTGGGTAGCACTTGGAATTCTTCCAGTTGGAGATTGCTTGTGGCTCCCCTAGGAAACCACCCCCTGCAGGCCAGTCTGTCCCTTTCTGCTTGTGTTGTACTTCCTTGACAGTGCTCACTGTTATGGCTCAAGTCTTACTCCCCTGATCCACCTCAGAGCTTCATATGGTCATAGAATTTTTTCAGGGGTGACTGAATCTAGGGTGTGATGCTGGGATTGAGTCTTGGTGCATTGCTAGGATCAACGACAGTAGATTCTGAGTGTGCATTCTCCCTGCCCAAGAAGGCAGCCTGGATAAGACAATGGTCAGAAAGAGCTGTGGTCAGCCCTTGTGTGCTTGTTCTTGCTGTGTGACAGGAGCCGCGTCTTCCCTGATGCCTCTCTGCCATCCACCCTGCCTTCCAGCCAGCCAGTTATAGACTGAAATTTCTACAACTGGGAGCTGAATAAACCTTTCCTCCTTTTTTTTTCTTCTCTCTGTACAAAAATCCTTTAACTTAGTCGGGCATGGTGGTGCATGCCTATAATCCCAGCACTCGGGAGGCTGAGGCAGGAGGATCGGTGTGAGTTGGAGACCAGCCTGGGCTACAAAAGTGAGCTCAAGGCCAGCCTGAACTGCATAGCGAGACCCTGTCTCAAAAAGACAAAAAAAAAAAAAAAAAAATCCTTTAATTTAATTTTATTTTCTTTCATTTGTATTACTTTTAATAAGAAATTACAATGTGACAGTTTCAAAACATGTTAGTAGTACGTTCACAATAATCGATACAATGCACATTGTTGTCCTTGTTGCAGTTATACAGGGCACAAGGTGTACACATGATAAATTTTCTAATGGTTATTGGTACAATAGATTCCTTCTCTTTGATCTAAGAGAAGGTAGTTGTATACAAAGTCAAATATTCCATAATTGCATTGTGTTACTGACGAAACTGGCAATATTGGAAGCTGTTGATTTGAGCTTTTTATAGCTCAGCATACTAAACTACCTTTATGTTTTATGTGTCATATTTAAACTTTTCTGCTGGATGGTTAAAGGCAAGTTAAAGCAAGACTTGTATAACAAAACATGTAGTTCTTATAACTCCCAAAGTCAGTCAAATCCCCTCAGGATTTACTTTGAAACCATGTACAGTGCATTTTAGAACTGTTGTCAGTGTCAGCTGTTTAGATGAGTCACAGCCATTGCTTGACCAGTTTGCTCTCTGTGAAAGCCCGAGAGAATGTTTTCTCTCTAGGTGACTCTCCTTAGGCACACTATTTACCTTCAGTCCCTTTCCTCTGTGGTCCCATAATCGCCTTCAACAAAAAATTTGGGAAACCACTGAGTTATAGGATATTACAGTATATGTTCTGTTCTGTCCTGAGTCCTCGCTGACCTTGAAGGGCTAGGGCCAAAATATTGGCTATCCTTGTAGCCCTCTTTTTTAGGTGTGAGATATCTTATTTCAGCAGTGAGAAAAGAAACTAAGACACTCAGTTGCTTCCTGTTTCTTCTTTCACTAGGTCATGAAAAGCACCTCTGCCCAGGTGACTTTGTCCTTCACCAGGTCCTCTTTTCAATCTGCACATTGTATTTGGCTGATCTAATCAGTTGCTATGAGTTCATCATCACATCTGTGAATGGCTCCTGTAGGAGGGCCCCAACAGGCAGGGATGACACACGTCTTGTCCCCACGAGACAGGGGCTAACCTAGATGCCTGCAGTTAGCGTGTAGGTCAGACACACTCACAGATCTCATGAACATTTCTCTTGCTGTTCCAAGACAGGCAGGCAAAATAAGACTTCACACCTCACCCCCAGGAGGCTTTATGGTCTCCTAGCAATGAACTGATTCCCAGTCAGAAACAGCCACCTGGGAGGAATGAGATGGGTCCCAGGACACTGTTAACTCATAAAACAGGACTGCTGCCCCATGGTCAGTGATTGCCTACCTCTGGGACACCCCACTCCCTGCGGTGGCTTTTTATTTACTTTGGCTTCACGCCATTTTAGACTTTCTATGGAGAGACAGAGGTCAGTGAAGGAAAGCCAAATCAGTGAGGCTGAGGTCCACTGCTCTCAGCCCCTGGACCCCCGGAGAAGATCCCGGCACAGACTTGGTCTCACATTTGGTGTCTCTGGCTATGGTCCCCTGGTGGCCTTATAGGCACTACAAGCATGACTAGTCTAAAGCACAAATCGGTTGTCATTGTTCCCCTATATAATCCTCCCTTACGAGTCCTTGAGGACTTATCAGTGTTTTCCAACTCAAAATTAAAAAAAAATAATAATTACTTGACATCTGCTTCTCCCACACACTCTGCATCATGTTAATCACCAAGTCCTTCTAATTCCTTGTCCTGTGAGTCTTTGAACCTGTCCCAGGCATTGCTGTTGCCCTTGGTCTTTTCCTTGCCCTGCGAGAATACTCTTCTCATTGGCCTCTTTCCACCCTCTGCTTCTTTATCTGTTCAGAAGGAACAGATTTGCAGTTCAGTGTGACAACTTCGTGTACACTGGTCTGGCCCTAGCAACACTCTGCATAAAAGCCTTGGCACTTCTTTTACTCTATGGAGTGAACAACCTTGTTAGTCTCACAGAAAGGACTGGTCATGATGTAGCTCATACCTACTTTTTAACCTCACTGGGGGTGTCGGGCACCCTTAGTGTCCTTCTGGTGTCCTCCATGCAGTCCTTGCTCTTGACCTTCCCAGCTTTCTTTCTGCTGCCTGGAAGGTGGAGGTCTGCCTGGTGACTGTCACCTGACCCTTGAACCTTGCCACTCTGTATGCTTTCTCTCACGCTATTCAACACAGTCCCTGCCTTCTCAGAATTTTTGTAGCATTTTAACACATTTTTCAAACAAATATTTAGAACTTAATTATTTTCCCCATTGTTTGTTTGCCTACAAGGAGGTCAAAGGTCAAGGAACTTTTGTTTTTATCTTTTGGACTTTTGACCGCCTGTAGATATAATTAGAAAACAAATGAGATGTCTGTTGGGCAGAAAGGTGAGGAACGACCTCCCCAGTCACAAAGCTGGTCCCCGGCTGTCTCTGGACGAGAACTGGAATCGAACTCCGAGCTTGTCCCACTTACCACACAATGACTGAAGCCCAAAGTTCAAATTTTGGTGGCGAGGGGATGTGAATCTAGCCTGTAAACTACGAGCTACAGAATAACCAATAGACAGGGAGTGGGGGAAATAGTAAACCTGGAGTGCAGCCACCAGAAAAAGCTTCTGCAATAGAGAGAGACAGAGACTTAGAGGAAGGAAGACGCCCACGACACCCTTGCCTCTCAGCTACAATGCACGCTAATGGTGGAAGTTCTCCAGATATATAATATCAAACATGGCCCTGGTATGGTACCTGTGTGGCTTTTGTTTTCCTTAGCTCCATTTTCTGTTATTTTCTAACTGCAATTTTTTCTATGTTCTTCAAAAGCAACCTGGTACATTCTGCATGATTGACCAGTGCCACTCCTTTTAGACCGGGAAAGACATTGGTTAGGTATCCAAGGTCTTTGTAGAACTTGGAAGGTCAGCAGCCCGTCTGTGGACTATGTCTCACAGGTAGTTTGGAAGCGAGTGTCTCAGAGGATGCCTTTGGGAAGGGCAGGGTGGGGCTGGGCGGGGCTGGGCTGAAGGTTTTCGCATCTGTTCCACCCTGACTTGGCCTCAAAGGTATTATGAAGTGCTTCAACATTTTATTTCCCCCATCCTAATTAACCAAAGTGTTTAATAAGTAACAAGGATGTTTCCAGTAATTTAGCACTTCATTAGTGATTTGTTCCATTATAATATGTATCACCAAAATGAACTCCATTCAGACAACCATTTGGTCCCTTCACGAGAGATAATGAGTTCTGATTCTCATGACTTCAGCATCTTAGAAGACTTATAAATTGTTTGCTACTTTTCATTAAGGTGTATCTCAGAGAGATGTTGGACTTTGCAAAAAAAAGTAAATAAAACTCATGAAAACTGAACCACAGATAAGCAAATAAAATTGGATAAACACACATATAGAACGCCCTTGGGGCCACTGCACCATGACTGTGAAGACAGGTTTTGTGTTTTTGCATAAAACAAAGCCCATTTCTTAAATCACTGAATTTTAATTTTGCCTTCTCACATACCTTTGGGAGCTGGAAATACCATCTCTATTTCATGAAAACATAGGCTTATAAAATGAAAGAATGTTGCAGGAGGGCATGCAAATATTCCATAATGTGGTCAGGGAAGATTTTAAGGTCAAACCATTATGTATTTGAGGGACAGAAATAGTTTCAAGTCATAGCTTGACCCCATCTAATGATCTTTCTGTGAATGTGGCTGAGATCTCTCCCTGGGCCTTGCTTTCATGTTGATGCTATCTGTTCCCCTTACTATTTGTGCCTCACAGCACCTAGAACAGCACTGAAAACCTAATAGCTAAGTCAGCGTTCAGGTACTTAATTCCAGACTTCTGGTACCTACTCTGACTTGAGAGAATGTCCCTCTCGCCCCTACGTGGTATTGAGATTGCCAGTGTCGCATCTTTTGTCCACTGGTTGGAGCTTACTGTTGTTAGTAGCAAAACATTTATTGTTTTGTATTACCTAATTGCAACCAATAGTATTTTATAACATAACACATATGTCTTTGTTCCTGCAAAGAGAAGGTAGAGTATTCCTCAGGTCCCCATACTAAGTGGGGACAGGAAATGGGACTCAAGCTGTGAAGTGGGGAAAGACTTGTGAGAGGATGAGGGAGATGAAATGAGAAGGGGCCTGTCATGGAGAACCGGCTTTTCCGCGTGTGTAGTGATTTGACCTTAAAATCCTCCCTAACCACATGGGGGAACCTGGGGACTCTCCCTGGATCAGTGTGTGGTGGAAGCTGAGAGTGTAGCCCCTCTGTGGCGTGATGCTCTGTGATTTATGGATTTTTAAAAATTAATTTCTATTAATTTTAATGAGAAAGAAGTAAGAATGAGACAGTTTCAAAACATGTTAGTAGGACAGCCACAATAATTAATACACTGCATAATGTTTTGGTAGTAGTTGTTCAGAGTACAAGATGCAGACATGATAACTTTTCTAAACACTATTAGTACAAATATTTCTTTTCATTGAATTAAGAGAAACTAGTTGTATGTATATTCCAATAGTCCATAATAGTAGTGGGTTATCAGCAGAACAGGCAATGTCAGAAGCTGTTGACTTGTGCCTTTTACAGCTCAGCATATTAATATGGCTTTACTTTTATACCATGTGGTTAAACTTTTCTGCTGGATGGTTAAGATCCAGTTAAAGCAAGACCTATATAACCAAAAAAAAAAAAAAAAGTAACTTTTGTATCTCACAAGGTCAGCCAAATCTCCTTAGGATTTATCCTGAAGCCATGTACAGCATTTTGTAGAACTGTTGTTGGTATCAGTTATCCAGATAAGTCATAGTTATTGCTTGACCAATTTGCTTTCTGTGAATGCCTGAGAATGTTTTCTCTCTAGGTGACTCTCCTTAGGCCCACTATACATCATTGATCCCTTTCTTCTGTGGCTCCATAATCTCCTTGAACAGAAAATTTGGGACACGATTGAGTTATAGGATGTTACAGAACAGGTTCTCTTATGACCTGAGTCCTCACTGACCTTGAAGGGCTAGGGCCAAAATATTGGCTATCCTTGTAGCCCTTCTTTTTTTCTAATTTTTGGTCTATAAACTTATAAGACAATGATGTCTTCCATCGCCATTCCTATTCAATATAGTTCTGGAATTATTAGCTAGAGTCATCAATCAAGAGAGAAATAAAATGAATAAGAATCAGTAAAGAAGAAGTTAAACTATCATTATTTGCAGATAACATGATACTCTACTTGGTTGGTTACTCTATTTGGTGGGATCTTTCTGTTCTCATTTGTTGAATTCGGGTCATTTTGGTCCCTCTAAGATATTTGTTAGAATAGTGTGTAGTGTTGGCTTTGACGTCATGAATTCTTTAGTTGCTCCTTGTCATGGAAATATTTCACTTCTCCCTTGTACTTGAAGGAGAGTTTTGCAGGGTATAGTAGTCTGGGCTGAAATTTATTTTCATGGAGGACTTGAAGCACTCTGCTCCATGCTCTTCTTGACTTCATGGTTTATAAAGAGAAATCTGCCATTATTCTGATGGATTTTCCTTTAAATGTGATCTGTTTCTTTTCTCTAGCAGCTTTTAGTATATTATTCTTCAGCTGGATTACTGACTATTATATGTCTGGGTGTGTTTTTAGTTGGGTTGGTGTTATTTCGAGTTCTGTGTGCTTTAGTTACCTGAATGTCCAATTGCTTTCTCATATTCGGGAAGTTTTCTGCTATTACTTCTGCCCATATTCTTTTTATATCCTTTGTATTGACTCCTTCTTTCTCATAGATTCCTATTATTGTCACATTGTTCATTTTTGCGTCATCTTGAAGATGTTGTATTATTTTTTTCCTACATCCTGGTTGTTTTTAAGAGATCCTTTCTTACTTTTTCACTGCCTGCGACTGTGTCTTCAAGATCTGAAACTCTATCTTTGCTTTTGTTCAAACGGTTTTGCCAACTTGTGATTGAGATTTTATTTTCTTGTATATCTCTTTCAAACTGTTCCATGCGATCTGTTTCTTTCTTATATTGCTCCATCAGGGACTCCATCATTTTTCTATTCTCCTGTAATTTTTTTAATGATGTCTTCTTTAGTAGTATTGAAGTCTCTCATTATAGTCATCCTTTCTCTCTCTAATTCAGAGATTATTTCTGTTCTGTTCTCCTCTCTACCTTTCTGTAGTAGTTCCCCTACTTGGGAGGCTATTAATTTAGACATGTCTTTCTTAACTTCAGATATTATTTCTGCTCTGGTTTCTTCTATACGTTTCTCCAGTTGTTTTTCCACTTCATGCATTTCTTTTTTTACTTCAGATGTTATCTCTGATCTGAGTTGCTCTGTATGTTTCTGCACTTGTTTGTCTACCTCAGAGGCTACCAATTCAGAGGTTTTGTCTGCATGATTCCCATTTTCTTCCATGACAGTGTCTCCTGTGTTTGATTTGGGTGGGCTCGAGCCCTGAGATTGCATCCTACTCCTTGTTGTTATCATTTTGTATGGAAGCAACCTCTGCGCTTTGGTGAAGTTATGCTGTTAGCGTCTATGGGAGTTTGGTCTGGATCCCCCAAGTTGGTTCCCCTCCAGAAGTGCCTGGCTGCGTATCAAAGCTCAGGTTGCTGGCTGCTGTGAGGCCCCATGGGTTGGGACTGTGGGTAGAGATGCAGCTATGGAGTTGAGGAGTCCTGGTAGGCTCTGGGGCCAGATGGGTTCCCAGACGAGGATGCCAGATGGGTTCAGTACTGGAGCCTGCGCAAGAGCAGTCAAAAAAAAAAAAAAAAAAAACGGGGAGGCAGGCTGAGGGTCTTTACCAGTCAGGTGCGCAGGCCAGATGGGTTCGGGAACAGAAGTCGAGGAGGAGGAGCCAAAAAAAAGAGGGAGGCGGGCCGAGGGTCCTTACCTGCCATGTAGGTGAGCCAGGTGCTGATACTCTACTTGGAAGACCCAAGCAATTCTACCAAAAAGGGACTAGAATTAATATGCAAATTCAGTAGAAGATTTAATGAATGATTTCAAATTCTAATGCTGACATTTCATAAAACAATACCTTAGTTATCTATTGCTGTGTAACAAATGTATAACAGCCCAGAGCTCCTTTATTTTCACCACAAGGTATTTATTATAGTTCATGAATGTATAAATCAGCTGGGTAAATCTGGTCTCAGCTGGGTTTATTTACACAATAGTCGACATCTCTGTGTCGCATAGCTCTGGGGACCTCTACTAGCCTCCCTTGTATTTTGGTGTTAAGGACAGTAGACTTTTGGTTAATCTGGGCTGCCTGTGGCTGGGAAAGGGAGCTTTCCTCCTCGTGGGACTTTCATCAGTGTCAAAATTCTAAGACACAAAATAGAAGGGTGACTGTCTTCCCTAGGTCTAGGCTTGGAATCGCCATGACTGAGTTATAATGTGGGGTCAAGCTAAGCTAGCCAGTGCAGCTTTAAGGGTAAGGAGATATACTTTATTTGTTCATGGGAAGCACTGCAAAGGTACACTGCCAAGGGTGTAAACTCAGGGAAATAATTGGGACCACTTTGCTACCTTGAAAGAGCTGGAAAATCCAGTGTATGCTTAGTGGGATTTTGTGACTTATGTCTCTGGTTTTCTTCTGAAAAGTCAGCCACCTGAAATTCTCCTCAACCTCCTATCATCTTACTTGCATTGATGAAAAGTCAGCCAAACCATTGGCTAGTCAACTTTCTGACCATAATCATTGCATTGATCATTGATAGCAACAAACCTATTCTGCTCAACAAATCTACCTTGGTTCAGATTCGCTAGCATAGAGTAGATAGTAGACTGCCACATGTGGAGAGAATGACCTATGCATTTGTGTACCTTTAATAAATGCTTATTACAGTACTGAGTGCTAGGGTGCCCTTGAAATCATAAGCCTTTAGAATACTTCATGAATCCAAGTTATCCCTCGAGAAACAAAGCTGGCTTTACTTAGTTAAAGAAGAACCTTCTAAGTATTTTGTAATACAGTCTTGGTGTCTTTTCAAGCTCTGTCCCTTGGAAATGACATAGGAGCTCAAAGTTTTCTGACTTGTACTAAGAGAAAGGGACTTCTCCATCAATTCCAGTTATAGAAACCCAAGGGTGGGTACAATGAATAAGACCATGGTGACATGGGAGTGTAGATGCCGATTTCAATTCTTTTAGATAAGTATGCAGAAGTGAGACTGATGGATCATATGGCAGTCCTATTTTTAATTTTTGAGAAGCCTCCATAGTCTGGGCTTTTCCAAGGTGGCTGCAGAATTTTACATTCCCACCAACAGTACAAAAGGGTCCAGTTCCTCCATGTCCACACAAGATTTATTATCCTGGTCTTTTTAATAAATAATAGCTGTCCTAGTAGGTGTGAGGTATTTAGATCATTTGGTTTTGATTTGAATTTCTCTGATGATTAATGATGTTGGCCATCTTGTTATGGAACTAATGGCCCATTGTATAATTTGTTTGGAGAACTGTCATTTCAAATTCCTTGTCCATTTCATTTATTTATTTACTTATTTAATACAGGGTCTCACTATGTAGCTCAGACTCACAGTGATCCTTCTGTCTCAGCCTCTCTCAGCACTAGGATTACAGGTGTGCACCACCATGCCAGGTCCAGCATGGCATGAGGTTCTGGGGATTGAACTTGGGACCTTGCACTTACTAGGCAAGTGCTTAGACTGCCTAGCTATCTCCCCAGCCCTCTTTGTCTATTTTTAACTGGATTATGCACTTCTGGTTTTGAATATAGGAGTTCTTCTATGTGTTGAATATTCAGGACTTATAGATAGGTGAATTGATGAAGAATATGTGACATATAAAAGAAAGAAGTCCTGTCACATATAATAACATGGATGAATCTAGAGGGCATTGTAGTTGGCAAAATAAACCAGACACAGAAAGACAAGTTCTGCATGAGCCCATTTATATGAAGTATCTATTCAAACTCAGAGAAGGAGAGAGAGGAATCACCATTCCAGGTACTGGGAAGAGACGACAAGGGAGAGTTGCTGCTTAATGTATGTGAAGTTTCAGTTATTCAAGATGATTAAGATCTACAAGTGTGCTATGCAACGTACATTGACAGTTAACAATACTGTCCTTGTTTACTTTGAAAAACTATTAAGGGGTTAGGTTCCATGTTATGGTGTTATCACACCACACATGTGTGTGAGTATGCACACACACATACACAAAACCTAAGTGAGAACAAATGTAAGAAAGAGGCACAAAGAAGCATTGAAGGTGGCGGATACATCTGTTACATGATTATGATAATATCGTGGGTATACGTGTATGTCAAACTCACCAAATTGTGCATAGTAAATATGTGCCAATTTTGGTATGTTAATTGAACCTCAATGAAGCTTTGAAAATGAAAACACAGGAAAGGCTCAGATAGGACCAGTTTGGCCCAGGGTATCTGCCATTGTGCAGTCAACTCTTCTGTGAGTTAGGTAGCACTGCCCTAACTGGGCAGTTCCTACAGCAGTTTGTGCGTGGAGGAAGAACCAGCTCTCAGAAAGATGTGAGAAGAGGGGCCTAGGTTGTGGCTGGGGTGGCCAGTGTCAGGGGGGAAGGGACAACACAGGATGAAGCCAGCTTTCCCTTCAAGATGCTCCGATTTATTTGAACTAGCCTGTAGGTGCCATTCGGTTACATAAGCAAGAATTCAAACAATTAGACATAGTATAGCTCTAAATAAAAAGCTATGTATGTTGCTCATGCTGCCTTTTGATTTTAAACATTTAAGTGTCCTCAGATTCTACAAGAAAGTACAAATGAACTACTGATGGTATTCTAAAATGTACATTTCTAAATGGTCTCCAGTATCAGCTTTCTAACTTCTTGGTTTATGTTTTTTGAATAAGTTCTGTCAGCATGGCTATGTGAAATTTCTGGTTTGAATTTTAGTCTCCTGATGGGCTGGCTTGCTAGCAAAACCCCCACAAACACACTGCAGAGGTGTCCCCTGCCACGGTGGGGTTTAACTGTCCTTCTCCCTTCCTACTCTGTGTCCTGGCTCCCATCCCTCTCAGGAGATATCCTGCCTCTGATGGCTGATGTTTTCATTGTAAGGGTACACTCCAAGGAAGAGAGTAAGAGCGTTATAGCCAGGCTTTACCGAGAAAAACATGCTAATTATTGTTCCAATGAATAGCTAGGATAGCACTTATTCGACCAGTTGTACTTCGAACAGATGTGTTTAATAAGTTATAGGAAGAAAAGAGCAACCACTCTGGGTTTTAAATATTCAGCTGCAAAAGGCTCTCAACTTAAGTAAAACTTCTCCAGGGCATGCACGACTCAATAATTCTAGAAAATGTGTGAGACTATCCCGTGTGCCACCTTTAGAACTTGCCTCTTCCTAGCTACCATTTCCTCTAGTGAGGCTATCAGGCTCCCCAAAGGGTCTCAAGGCACAGCTTTTCCTTCCACCTGCATATCACCACTTGCTCTGTGGATGTCAGAGGTTCTAGGACCTGCCCATCTCGATGGCACCCTGTTCCTTGCTAAGAGTTGGATTTGGCCACAGCCAAACAGTGGGGTGGAGAGCTGATGGGTGACTGCTTCATAACCTACATCAAGTGAGATTCAAAAACAGGTAAAGTAGAAAGCCAGCCCTTCTCCCCTTCCTCTTTCCTCTCTTCCTGACCATCTTCTTCTTTCTCCCTCTCTTCCTCCTCTGTCTCTTTTCTCTCCCAGCCTTTCTGAGTAGTAGTTATACTTCCCCCAACCAGATTGCCCTGTGAGAATTTGGGCCCCTTCCATGTAAATCAAACAAGCATTTGTATGTGAGACAGTTTTGAGCAGCAACAGAGCTCAGGATTCTCTTTATAGGAGGCTGCTTTTGGATTACCTTGGGTTAACAACATCCCCAGTAGGGTGAGGACTGCTTTTGCTATCTCTTCATGTCTTTGTTGCCTGTCCTGGAAAAGTTATAAATATTGACATGTAATCTTGTATTTCAGGATTTTCTTAGGAAACAATTTCACCTTTCCCTAGGTAGCAAGAAGGCCTCCTACCCCCCAAAGTAATTAGCATCAATGGACTGCTTGCTGGTGCTGTTAAATAGGAAACAGAGGAATTACACTCCTCTCTGCTGTTGTGTTTGCTTAATTTGCCCAGTTTTTAAGCAGAGCATAAGAGGAGCTGCTTTAGCTACTGCTGTTAAACTGTGGTTGCTGCCCACACGTTATTAAGAATGACAAAGTGGGAGCCCTTTTGTTCTCTGCTCTTTCAGAGGGAACAGCAACTCAGTGCACCCCCAGTGCCATCAGATGCTCACCCCCCTACCCTTTCACATACCCTTGACTACGAAACTATGTTTTTGAGTTGAACAAAACAGTCCCTGGAAAACCCCATTTGGAGAGTGTTTTGATGTGCTTCTTTTCTTGCCCCTCTCCTTTTATTTCAGCCAATATTTGCCAAGGACCTTTTCTGGGCTTTGGAGCTTACGCAGAAGCCAAATCTCCAGCCCTGTACTCAAGAGGCTCATGATGTATGACGGGCAAAGATAGCAAGCAAATGAAAATGCGCTTGGAAGGAATGATCTGCAAGAAGCAGTGGGAGAGCCACTGTGGAAGCTAAGAGGGACTCTAAGCCTGCCAAATACGGCAAGAGGTCTTCGCAGCAGCAGTGGTGACAGGTAAATTTCAAAGGGGGAGCCTGGATTTTTCACGTATTTATTTATTCTTTAACAATATTGGGTTTTCCAGAAGCTAGACAGACAAAGTCAGTGATTACATGAATAGGTTGTGAGTGATACTTGGTGGAGAAATGCCCGAAAGATGGGCGAATCTGACCAGAAGGAGAGCTAGGCAGTAGAAGGTACTGCTCCAAAAATCTGCTGAAGTAAAACTACATTGTGGAGAAGGTAAGGCAGGAGGTAAGACATAAGGACATAAATGCTAAAGGGGTTGAACTTTATTCTGAACAGGAAGGGGCCTATTGAAATCTCTTAATAGTGCCCTACTAGATCTGTGTTTCAGAAAAGTGGTTTTATCCAAGGGAAAGTCAAGACTTGAAGAAGGAAAAATCAGTCAGATATTATAGTTGATCTTAGCCACAAGGCTGCGGTGAGGGAGGCAGGCAGTGGTGGTGATGGGAAAACCACTGAGAAGGTGATTGTTACAATGAATGGCCTGGGTTAGGTAAGGCAGTGATGCGGGATTGGACAAGATGGTGTGAAGGTAAGACACATTTGGTATAGAAATGATGGGCCTGGGTGCCTGATGAGGTGTAGTGAATGAGGGAAAGAGGTGCGTGGAAAGGCTCCAAGACAGATGAGTTTCGGCTCATATGGCAAGCTGGAAAATAAGCCTTTGCCAGGGTTAGAGAAGACTGGAATAGGAGATAATGTAGGAAAGAAGGAAATGATTATGTTTTGAACAACTTAGATTTAGAATTCCTGTGAGGATGTCTTCTGGGTAGTAGAACTGTGGGTCTTGAATTTGTAAGGAAGTCTGGGTTTGGTGGTATCATCTGAGAGGAGTCACTACAGCAGGTGATAACGGAAGCCAAGGGACTGGATGAGATCATAAGGAGGAGGCTGTGTGGGAAGGAAATATGGTAAGGGAGAGCCATGAGGACAGCAATGCCGAAGGGCCTAGGACTATTGATGAGAAGCCGGTAGGAGACCCAGAGGAGCGAGACCCTGAGGGATAGCAAACCCAGAAAAATATCCTTTTAGAAGTTAGTAGCAAAGGAGATTGTCAGAGGTTGAAATGCACAAAGAAATACTACACATAGATTGAGTGAAGGGGGAAGGAAGAGAGGTAAGAAGGAAGGAAAGAAGATGGAAAAAAAGAATTGAAGAAGAAAAGGAGGAGGGAGAAGAGAGAAAGGGAGGAGGATGAGAAGGAGTGAGGGAGGGAGAGAAGAGGAAGGAAGGAGAGAGAAACAGAGAGAGGGAGGGAGAGAGGGAGGGAGGGAGAGAGAGAGAGAGCCTTCTTAAGGCTGGCAGGATGAAAAGCTTAAAGAAACTTTGGATTTGGCTACTAGAAAGTGACTGGGGAAAGATTAGTTCAGGAGAGGTCCAGAATACATATAGATTTCTCCCTAGTTCAAACCTGTCTATGAAGGTTTTCCTTACAAGGTATTTGATTTGTCCTTTCGAAAAACAAGACAAGGCACCCTAATATCCTCCCAGTTTGGTGTGAGCTTTAGCAAATTAGTGTGGTCCAGTGGTTCTTGGTTCATAACTCAGTGCCACTGAGACTCGCCTGTTGTGCTTCACCGTATTCTGTTCTTGTACAGCAATGGCTAATCCTGGAAACAGACCTTCTCAGGTAGACCCTCCTCCTACTCGCGAGTTGGGGACTACTGTGGCAGGTCTTGTCACCTCAGCAGTAGCCTTTTATCCAGGAATCTGATTATAGAATTTTCTAACTCCTACAGCTAGCTTTCTTTTCTCTCCTTTTTGTCTTTCTCTCTCTCTCTCTCTCTCTCTCTCTCTCTCTCTCTCTCTCTCTCTCTCTCTCTCTCTCTCTCTTTCTTTCTTTCTTTCTTTCTTTCTTTTTTCCAGAACTGGGAATTGAACTCAGCCCCCTGCGCTTGCCAGGCAAGCGCTTACTCTACTGAGCTATTTCCCCAGCCCCTCCTTTTTGTGTTGTGTTTCTGTACTTTTATGCCCTTGAGCAAATTCCAAGGTTCTTAAGGAAGGAGTGTTATATAGACTAAATTATGTTATACACATAACACAGAAAGAGGAGTTTATTAAAGAAAGAGAATAAAGTTGAAGGATACTATAGAAAAAAGTCATAAATTTAGCAAGGAGCTAGAAAGAAAATTAAAAAGGAAGTAGGGAGAAATAATTGTTCAGAGAAACACAACAGTGAAGGCGAAATATTCTCGTTAACAGAGTAGATACTCCTAAAATATTTGTTGATTAGAGAAATAAAGACAAAACCGGAAGAAAGGGATTGTCGCAAATGCAGCCCTGTCCGGAGGAGGCCTTGGTTGTGGGTGTATCCTGCTCATTCCAGCAGGAGAGATGAGGTAGCTCAGGTGATGGGACTGCCACCCGAGCTCCTGCCCTGGAGCCCTGCGCTCTTCTTTTTGTGCTTGCCTGGACGTCACTGGTCACACTGGTTGGAGTTTGCACTTGGTAGAGACACTGCCAACTTGTCTCTCTCTCTCTCTCTCTCTGGTAACTAGCGGGTGAGATGTCCCAGCAGCACACAGGGTGGGCTGGCTCAGATGTCTTCCTTTGATTTCTTGGAGAGAAATAGCTGCCCCCAGACATTACACCACTCTTGAGGGGTCATCTGCTTGCTAGCATGGACACTGTGTTGCTCACTCAACACTCACTCCCTGCCTGGTTCTTCCTTTGTAACAAAATTCGAAATGCTACCTGAAATTTGTTCTTCTGGCATATAACACCAGAAGAGCGACTCTCTGTCCTTCGCTAGGGGCAGCTCTGGTAGACTGAGCCGAGCCGTACCTTCTCCCTTTGCCATTTAAGGCTCAGTAGCAGATGTGTCTCAGTACTTCTTGACTCAGTTTCATTCTCCCAAAAGTCTTCCCCATGAGGTGGGCCTGGGCTGCCAGCCTGGGAAAACCTCCATAGAGTGTCACGGTTAGGAAATGCCTAAGAAGCAATGCTAGTCAGCGTGGCCTGCGCAGAGCACCCATCCCACCCTGACTGACTACTCTGGCTCTGTTAGTTGGTTTTTCACCACTGTGACAAAACCTGAGCAAACCAATTTAAAGGAGGAACCCTCTATTTTAGCTCATGGTTGCAGATGGTTTAGTCCATGGTCTGAGGTCTGCATTACCTTGGGCCTGTGGGGAGGCCCAGATGGTAGAAGGATGAGGCAGGGGAAAGCTGTCAACCTCATGACAGCTGGAATGGAAAGAGAGAAGGGCCAAAAAGAAGCTGAGCACAACACATACCCCCAAAGACATGACCCCCCATAACCTGCTTCCTCCCACTGTGCCCCACCTCTGAATACCCAACTCAGCTATTAGCTCATTAATGTGATTAGTGGTCTCTTGAGTTTCTCCTCACAACATTGCTCCATTGGAGATCAAGCTCTCAGTGCCTGAGCACCACAACAGTGACCCGCAGGATGCAGTTCTCTGCTAAGTTCATTTCAGATCAGGGATCCACTTCTCAGTCTGCCACTAGTCATAGAGGTAGATCATAGAAGAAGACATCAGTCACCAGCAGTTCTCACGCGGGCTTGGCTGGAGATTACCAGGAGCATAGCACCCTTGCTGCTAATCAGGTAGCATGTGAGAAAACTTTCTCTTCTGGAACTGGGCATATATTTATAAGGTATAAGACTGCAAAGCTATTTTTCAACCATCAGTACTGTCAGCCAACACAGAAAGTAGGGCTTATCTCGCGATGCAACAGAGAGACAGCTGAGGATTCCATCCTGAAAAGCATCCCCTCTCAGAGCTTTGCATCAGTAATAGTTTTTTCTTTAAATCAGTTTAAATTGGTTGTTTTATGACTTTCAGTTAAAAATCATTCTAACTAGCATGAGGTATGCCATGATGGGAAGGGTACCATTCTAGGAAAAAAAAAAAAAAAGGAGGTATTCTGGGTTCTCAAGAAACTGTATCAAAATGAGGGTGCTGAGTGTCCTTCATGAAGGGTATTTGTGGGACCTCGAGGGTCATTTGACTGAGGTTCACATCGTAGAACACAGCCTTGGACTTGGGCTGATATTAAGTGAAAAACTTGGGTGAGCCCTCTGCAAAATTAATGATTGTCATAAAAATTCCTCAGTAATTAATGCCGCCAATTCTGAGTGGGAGTGGGGGCAGTGTCTGAGTGTGGGGCACCTCACTGCAGTGCACAGAACCTGCCAGCACTGTAGGTTAATGCTTGGTTCTTCAAGCCGGACATGCTGGGTCTTCCTTTCTGGAGAGTGGAACCTGGGATGGAGGGTACTTCTGGGTGTAGCACAACAACCACCCCAGTGCCCCCTCTCTGCATCCTCAGGGTTAAGAATCTGGGTCAGTTGGGAGGACTCTAGCTTGGCCAGCTGCTTGGGAAACTGTTTTCCTCAGGTGCCCATCTCCGCACAGACCCCTGGGGCTCAGGGCATCTTCTCATCTTTCTCTCACCCAAACCCCAGGAAAGCCTGGCCCAGGGGACAATGCTGCCTTGTTTTGTAGCTCTGATTTCTAAGTGGCCTCTTGTTTAGGGGTCTAGAGAGCAAGAAGGAATTGTGAAGCAGGGAGAGCACTGCCCTGAGAGTAAGGAGTGGGATTGTGATTTCTTTATCCTCTGCCAAGGGCCCCTGCGATTTAGGACAGAGGGCCCGCTCCCAAGAGGGAGTCGGAAGAGGGCCCTGGCCTCCAGCTCTGGGGAAGAGGGACCTGAGGTAGCAGTAACAAAAGCCTCATAGATCCCTCAGGGCAGTTTGAAGTATCTGAATTTGAGAACGGGTCAAAACAACTTGGCCAATGTGGTGCAAATGCAAGTATGTGTCTGCATGTGTGTGCAATGTCCGTGCATGCTCTTCCTGTGTGATTTCTGGATGATGAGTGAGTAGATTCAGAACCCCAAATCTGGTGCACTTGACTTATCAGAAGTTGCCCTAACTTTATACAGGCTGACATCAAGTTAGACTCCCAGTTCTTGATTTTGTGTCTTTGCGCTATGGAGCTGCTATATGAATTACTTTGACTTTATAAGCAAGCTCTGCTTGCTTGGCAAGTCAAGCCTGTCTTACTTACTGCTGATATCTGTGCACTTGTCAGTTAATATTGTTTGCTATTATTTGTGTCTCTACAGTGGTGTGCTCAATGTACATTTGCAGAGATTCTAATATGAATAAAGGCACCCATGTGGATTCCTCCTTAGAATATGGGGCAGCTTCCTCAGTAGACTCCCTACCTCCCATTCCTTGGTGCCATCTTTCAAAATTCCTTGCACTTCTCCACCAAAGTACCCTAAAATGGTAGTGCTCACTACTGACCCCCTATTAAAATCACTGGGGAACCTCAGAAACACTGACTTCTCTGAGTGAACAACGCAGAGGGTGGACCTACCTGCTACGGCTTGGAGGTGGTGGTGTTGGTGGTGTTTCGCATGGAGAAACCTCTGGTTGTATTCCCAGTGGCAGTGTTGTTGCAAGGTGGTGGCACATGAGAAATGAATAGTAGGTTGTTTAGAGGAATTAATGCCTTTCTTGAAGGGAGATGGTTTGCCCTTGGCAAAATAGGGTGTCACAGAGAAGCGGCCTCGGGTGCATTGTCTCTCCAACCTGCTCAGCTTGTCCTGCTCTCTGCCGTGAGTCAAAGCAGCAGGAGCCTACTCCAGAAGCCCAGAAGCTGCTAGACCTTCTGACCTCTGGAACCTTAATTCTCCTTCCTTTCTTAATTGCCCAGATTCAAGTTTTGTGTCACAGCAACAGAAAATGACCTCAGACAGTAGAAGGCATGGAAAGCGCTTCCAATTTTCCTCAAAGGTGCTGGAGCTGAGAGTCACACATGAAATGTTGAGAGCCCTGTGCTCCTCTGCTTTGGGTATGGTCTGACGCTGCCAGTGGTGGAAGGAATGCTCCTAGACTATGTCCATTTTTAACTAAACATCTCTGTAACTTTTGCTAACTAAATTTATTATATTTGTAACATGACTGTAATGTTTTCAATTATCAATAAGTTAAATTTCTCCTCAAAGATAGTATACCATAATTTTCCCATGCCATCATGCCCCAATAGCTGTGAGCTCCTGAGGCCAGCTGTACTCCCATAGTGGAAACTATGGCCAGCTGGCCTACACCTCCCACAGGACCCTTTGCTGCAGGTCCATGGGACGTGTTTGCTAGTATTTACCAACTTCCTCAAAGGCACCTCTGATCTTGTCTGCTTAGAATATATGGGGGGTTTCAATGGCCTGATACATTCTGAAATAGGACATACACATCCAGGGCATATAGGAGATTACATTAGGAGCATATTTCACAATGTAAAAATAGTTATTTATGTGATTATTTTGTGTTACTAAGTACCTAGAAATAAGATACAAAATTCATGATTTTTAATATTATAATTTATTGGAATGAAACTAAGTTTCTCAAAAGTGAGTACCTGTAACTTTGATATGAAGAAGATATTATGTTAATATAATCCTTAAGTATCTACAAAGAATTGTTTCTAGGCCTCTCCAGTGAATATCAAAGTCCACGGATGTTCATGGTCCTTACTTGTGGCATAGTATTAGCGTATACCTTGTTCACATCCTCTTTTATACTTTAAATCATCTCTAGATTATTTATAACACCCAATCCAAAGTAAATGATAGACTTCATTATTTACGGAATAATGAAATGAAAAAAATCTATACTTGTTGAATACAGACACAACTTTTTAACACAGTATTTTTGCTCTGCTGTGACTGGATCTGTAGACATGGAACCATGGATACACAGGGCTTTCTGTTCAACGCAGTTGAACTTGGATGTAGCAAAGCTCATGGGTGGGCAAGAGAAGGGCTGAAGAATGACATCCCACGCTCCCCTGGCTCTGTTCTACCCTTCCAGCGTTGCCTTTCCTCCTCCACAGGGTGCTCTGCTTTTCCAGAATGTTAGTAAATAGGACTATGAGCAGTGGCAAATACATTGACTCTGGCTATTTACATGTTAAAATTAGCAAGCAATTCACATTCCAGAGGAGGAAGTAAAAATGCCACTTCTTGATGGGCATGATGGCGAGGTCCTGGAAGAACCGCAGGATAAGTAATATTGCTGTGGGCGTTTTTGAGGAGCACAAGCTATAACAATCTATTCTGTTCATTTTATACACATATATGTAGGCTATGCCTAGGATAAACAGACAAGAAACATTCTCCTTCTTCTGCCCTCCAGCATGACAAGGATGGGAGATGATCCGATTTGACAGAGAGACCTTGATTCAGCTGGCCCCGCAGACCTGAAAGGTAAGGGCTTGGGTATCCTCCCTCTCCCCTGTACAAAGTTCTAGAGATCAGGGTGGGCCAGAGCAGGAGGGAACAGCAGAGTGCACAGTGGGCCTAGCTGCGTGGTGGTGTGCCCCAGTACTTGTCCTCTTGGCAACGCACTTTGGTCCCTCGAGCAAGTTCCTGTGACCGTGCGCTTTGAGTCCTCCAGCTCTGTCTCAAGCGGAGCCTGCATAAGGGCAGGAGGTGGTGGGTGAATCTACACAGCGCAGCGCGTGCCTGAGGAGCTCCTGGACTCAGGTGGACTCGGGTTTCGTTCCCAGCTCTGCCAACGCTGTGGCTTTGGAAAACTCACACAGCTCTGACACGCAGGTGCTTCCTCGGTTCAGTGCTAAGAAGGATAAAAGTTCCTGTCTGCTAGAATAAGCTGTGGGGATTAACTAAAATGGTGTAGATAAAATTGCACGTGTCGGAGTATTTTTGGCAAGGGATAGGGAATCAGACCTAGAAGTCTTGTCTATCATCTAGCGATAACTGCATATTCTGACTCATTTAATTCCTGAAGGCTTTATGAAGTATTTTTACTTTCGTTTTATAATGTTGAAAGGGCTCAAAGAGATTAAATTAAGTGTATTGCCTAGCACCAGGTAGGTTGGATTTGAAGCCAGTCTTTTTTTTTTTTTTTTTTTCCCCTTCTTTAACTGTGTCTCAGAACTGCTCCTGACTTGGACAGGGCTTCCCAAGAGAAAAGCATGGCATGGGCCTCAGTGAAGGCACTGGACAGCAGGAAGGGTCTCTCTGGTCTTGGCTGAGTGTGCTCTTTCACGGTTCCCTGCAGATGGCCCAGGAGTTACTGGCCATTAACCCTGAGGTCATGGAGGAAAACAGCTGCTGTCATGCTGGGAAGAAATGTGCTTAGTTACTAGAGCCAGTGGGAAAACACTGGTTCTTGTGGGAAAGGGTGGGTGGGAGTTGCGGACAAGGTTTGAGGAGGTGGGAAGGAGGAGAGGAAAGTGGGGATGGAACGTGGCATGCGGTGTGGTGCCCCTCACTTCCCTAGGTTGTGCTGTGTGCTCGCTCCACTCAGGACCTTGGCCTGTGCTATTGCTTTTTATCAGTATTTGTTTCAATTCACTTCTTGAATACATATTTTGAGCCTCTCTTGTGTGCACTTTGCTGTTGTTGTGCTGGGGTTAGGGCCCTGACCAAGAGAGACAGGTGTGTATCCCTGAGAACCTACTGTCAGGTTGTGGGGGTAAGATGAAAAGAGATAGTGCAGCAGACTAAGTGCCTGCTTAGGCAAGTGCGGGGACTGGCGTTCGATCCTGGGCACTGCATGTTGCTCAGGCTCCACCCCTGGGCATGCTGAGCCGGCCACTGAGTCTGGGCATGGTGATGCATACCTGTAATTCCAACACTGGGGATACTGAAACAAGAGGATCACTATGAATCCAAGCTGCATAGTGAGACCCTGTATGAAATACACTAAAAAAAAAAAAGAAAGAAAGAAAGAGAAAAATATGCATATAAACAAACAAGTCACCCCAGATTTGTGACCTAATAATCACTAAAAAGAAAATAAACAAGGTAAGCCAGGTGTGGCACACACCTGTAATCCCAGCACTTGGGAGGCTGAGGCAGGAGGATTGGTGTGAGTCTGAGACCAGCCTGGGCTACAAAAGTGAGCTCAAGGCCAGCCTCAGCTGCATAGTGAGACCCTGTCTCAAAAAGACAAAATAATAATAATAATAATAATAATAATAATAATAATAATAATAATAATAATTAATAAATAAACAAGGTAATAAAAGAAGAATAACTTGGAATAACTGCCAGGCCTAATTATCCTCAGCCAGCACCTTCTCTGAGAAGTCCTCCCGTCACCACCTCTACTCCACGGTTTGTTTACTCCTCTGTCTTTCACCTAGCTTCCCTGCTCCCTGAGGACGAAGCTAGGCATCGTGCCTGGCACCTGTGAGGGGTCTGACACAACACCAGTGTTCAGCAATCGCTCGAGGAATGAATGGGTGGAGGGAGGGCTGCGTCTGCTGCGCTTAAGGGTGAGACATGAAGCTTATTTGTAGCGCAGGCTTGTCCTCAAAACTGTGATCTGTTTGTATTCTTCCTAACTGCTGCTGGCTGTCCTCTTTCTAAAAAACATATTTTGGGAATTTAATGAATGAGAATGATTTGCACTGCAGCATATGGCTACTTTAATTAAGCAAAGGGTATCATTTTAGTAGCATAATAAATAGTGTATAATTCATCAGGCCTCATGTGTGTTTTGTAAGTATTCCGTGCAGACTACGTAAATCTTTCCGTATTTGGGTCGGGTGGAGAGAATCTCTATTGACCTTATTATGTAAGACAATGCATGTAAAAAAATGAGCGGAGCATCTTGATTTGCCTATCAGAGGCAGACAGCCATGCCAGACTCACATGGTGGTTCTCTGGGCACGCTGAAAGCAGAGAAACGAGGGAGGGTGGGTGTTGGGAAGAGCCACCAGCTACTGGTGTAGGGCTGGATTGCGTTTCATGCTTGCTGCTTCTCATGAAGAAGGGACATCGCTACTCACTAAAGAGGTCAGACACTGGAGAGAGAGGTGTCACGTGGAGAATAGGAACATGGTCCTGGGTGCCTAGGCTTTATAGCTAAGCGTTTACCCGTGACTGGAGAAGTAAAGTCTCTCTGGGAGAAGGCGAAGATTAAAAATAAGGCAAGGAAAGCAACTATAGCACAGGAGTGTGATGGAAACCCAGTAATGTGGAGACATGGCGAAGATATGCCAAGCTGGTGAGACACAGAGCCTGGCGTGGCTGCAGGTAGATCGTCTGGGCCCGAGGCTTTTCAGTGAGCAACGTGCCTTTGATTCTGAACAGTGGGCTCTGGCTCTTGGAGATCAGTAGTGTGCTGATGGGAGGGGGCAGCCCTGCAGCGCCACTCCCCTTCCCCAGGGACAGGGCTTCCTGTGCCCAGTACGACAGCACTGGATGCTCAGGGCCTGAGCTTCCAGGTAAACAGAAGCCAGACAAGGGAAAGCTATAAAGGCTGAATTTTCTCCTAAGGTGCTCACACGCACAAAAAAAATGTTCTCTAAAAACTGTTCTGCATTTTATCTTCTCTGTGGGAGCAGAGAAGAGAAGGAATCATGGAGAAGGCAGAACTAGTACTGGCTCTGAGAGAATGAGTCACATCAGACTGAAGGAGTCAGGGGAGAGCACTAGCAGCAACAGAGGGTCGATGTGACATCCGTCTCGCCTATTACGTCCCATTATGGACATACTGTGTGGAACCCTCCAGTTATATCTTTCTATCATTTGTATATTCCAGAAACTCCAAAGAGACGGATGTTTAGGGGATGGGTATGCATCTGATCTGTAGGTGCAGAACGTTTGTGGAAAGGGCACTTCAGCCTGCTCTGATTGCACAGCTTTTGGGTGCAAGGGGACCGGAAAGGTAGATCCAGAAGACAGTGTAGAGGAACTTGAAGGACCTATATACACAGGGTAAAATGTATAGTGTACATTCACTGGCATTTATCTATAATCTGCAGAGAACTACATTGAAGAGATTGGGGGAAATGGGAGGATCCATTAAATGGTCCTGTGGGGTCTTCCCCTGGACATCCCTCCAGCACAGCAGACTCCACAGGCTCACCTCATCTGTCTGTCCTAGTGGCGACTTCCCTCTTTTCAGTTAAAGGCACCAACGTGTGCCCAGTCAGCTGAGCCATAAATCTATTATTAATTAATTCCAGATAAGAGGTGGGATAGCTCTCTATCACACCTCTGAATATTTAAATTTTAAAATTAACCCTTGCACTGGCCTCACTCCCCGTGCTGAGAGTCAGTTGAGGCACCCTATCATTTTCACCTCATAATTCTCCTTCCTGTCTCTCAACTTCTATTATTCTTCTTGGAGTATTTCTATAGAGTCCCAGCTGGGGCCTCTGCTTCCAGGTCTGCACTTCTTGGTTTCCGAACCCACACTACGACCACATATTTCCTTGCATTAAACATTTCAAGAACGCCCATTAGCTAAAGCATGGTTACTTCCTAGTTTGTTAAATTTTAGAACTGCTTTTTTTGTTTTTTCAAATGGAATCCCAACATGTAAGAAGTAACAGATAAACACCCTGCTGCGCATGTCCTGTCTGTTCAGGCTTGGTCTTTATCCCAGGCACCACTGAGAGAGCCCAGGGCCCCCACAGATATAGTCTGAAAACCCACAGAGCACATCCATGCCTTTCCGCATGGCCCATGAGCTGGTCTGGCTGGCTGCTCTGCCCACCCCCCCCCCGCCCCCCGGCCTCTCTCTCCCTGGAGTTTGGGCTCCAGTCACACTTGCCGGCCTACCGCTCTTACCACACACCTGCTGCTTCTCGTCTGAGTGCTTCTGTCCACATCACGCCCCAGCTGGACCCTCTTCCTACCATCCCACTTGTTTGTCAGCTGCCTGGCTCCGTCATCCTTCCAAAGGCTTCTCTGAATTCCCAAGATGGGCCAGCTGTCTCAACTCACTGTTGCCTGTGCCTGCTGGCTATAACTGGCCTGCAGCTCTATGTTGGTTTGTGCAATCTTCCCCAGGAAACTCCTTAGAACCAGTCTGTGACTTACTCATCCATGTCCAGCACCTTAAGGATGTGCAAGGAATCTTCACTGTACTGAACTACGTATGGTAGACCAGATGTCTCCTGATATATATATATATATATATATATATATATATATATATATATATATATATATATATATATTTTTTTTTTTTTTTTTTTTAACAACACCGGGAATTGAACTCAGGGCCTTGTGCTTGCCAGGCAGGCACTATGCCACTGAGCCAACGCTCTGACTCCATGAGTATCGCAGCACCCTCCTCACACTCTGTGGCAGTAGGCTGAGCCCTGGCTGATGGATGGCTACCTTTCCCCTTCTCTTCTCCTGCCTGGCTCAAAGGAAACAACAGCCCTTATCACAGGCAAAATGACTTATCAAACACTTGGACACGGAGCCAGCGAGCAGGGCTGGGGAGCGGTGGAAAGAGATTGTTCCAAGATGCTAGCAGACAAACAGCTTGGGGAGGAAAAGATGAGGGATGAGGCCCTGGTCCCAAGAGCCAGATGCAGGGCTTCATCATCATTCTCATCTGACAGGAGCCGGTCCAAGTCTGAGTCAACAGGCACTTAATGTGGAAGATTTAGAGGGCAGAAAGCCCCCAGTCACTGTGTTCTTGGGAGGGGGATAAAGTGACTAAATAGGAACTTCATAATAGTTGTAAAAACAAATGGTATTGTGTGCTGAATTGCGTCTCGCTGAAAATTTATATGGTGAAGGTATAACTCACAGCCCTCAGGATGTGACTGTATTTTCAGACAGACAGGCTCTTCAAAGAGAGAAAATGAGATCATCAGGGCAGACTCTAATCTGTTACGACTGGTGTCCGTGTAGGAAAGTGAAGTTTAGCTGAAGGTGTGTTTACTGAAGAAAGACCACCTGGGGATACATTAAGAAAGCAGCGACCTGCGAGCCACAGAGAGAAGCCACGGAAGAAATCAATTCTGTGGCCAGCTCCATCTCAGGTTTTGGGCTTGCTGAAGTTTGAGACAACACGTTTTGGTTAAAACCCTCAATCATTCAGGGGTTCTTTCTCACAGCAGTCCTAGCAAAAAGGATGTAAGCGGGTGTGGTGTGAGGAGGGTCTCAAGCTGCCCTGCAGGTCTTCTGGAGCTATGATACGCCCTGAGTGTCGTGGTCCCTCTGTGGAGCGTTTCTTGAGACTGTCCCCTCGGGCGGTGTTCGTGTCACCTGCTCACATAACATCCTGTTCTCAGGTGGCTGTCCTCGAGCCTTGATGGAAATACTGTATTTGTTTATTCCCCGCCTCCCGACTGGCTCTGAGGTGTCTGAGGGTGGAGGCCGTGTCCTTTACATGGAATGAGCTGAGTGGGCTCTGCGCGGGATGTTTCCCATGACTGTCTCCTCCTGGGCTTTTCTGCCAGAGTCTGCTCTGACAGCTGACTGGCCCTGTTTGAGGTTTTCAGCTCTGCTCTTCTAGCTTTCCCTGGCGACTGGCAGGGCTGGTTTAAAAAAAAAAAAAAAAAGCCCACAGGAGGAGGGGGTTGGAGATGTGCTGGCCTAGATGGGCAAGTGAGATGATTGGCTCACGTCCTGTCCACCGATGCGATTGGCTGTCTGTCAGAATGGGGCTCTGCGATTGGCTTACCAGGCAGTAAATGCGGCTAGTGAATCCCTTCACTCTAGGCGTTTCCTGCGAGCTCTCTGTTTGGGGAGCAGGTTGGCTGCTGCTGAGCTTGCTGGGTCCGGTCTGTTTGCTGCAACCACGAGGTGCATAAACCGCTCACAGCCCTGAGCGAATAGCCTTTCTTTAGACCTGCTGGGAGAGGGATTAGCCAGGGGTCAGTAGGGGCCGCACAATCTTTCTCCATTGGGCAAACAAAACAACTGCTGCTATTTCTGCTTTATGGACTTCAAATAACTGAAGGCAGAAAATCAAACCACCTAGATTCTAGGCCCAGACTTGGCTTCTCTTTTTCTGTGCCCTGTCCTGTGGTTTGGCCTGTATTTTCTTTTTTGTGCAAATTAAAATGTAGGTTAAAGCCTGGGCTGTCAAGTCAGGGGGGGACTGAAAGTTTGAGTGACTCTCCTCCACCTTTAGCGACCTAGAGATCTTCCCTATTATTCTCGCAGCCCCAGTAATGTTTGTGATAATAATAATAGTAATAATAATAATACTATTCTTATTCACATATTGAAGCTAACGGTCCATGTATTCTAATTCCAGATAACATTTTAACCTTATATTAATAGGCATTTTTCATTTGTCCTTAAAGCGCTGGTTCAGCTTATATAATTTCACTTCAGATTTTATAGATTGACGATAAGGAAGGCCTAAGAAAGGAGATTCCGTGACTTGGACAATCACAGGCCATGGACTTCAGTCAGGGTTTAGGGTCTCCGCAGACAGGGAGGTGGTACCACCTCTGTGGATATCAGGCAACACGTTTGTAGGAGGGTTTAATTCTGTGGACTAGAAAATCAACACCCAGCCCTCCTCCCTTTTCTGGTCCACTTTCCAGCAAATCTCTCTTCATCTCGCTCCAGGACAGGCTGCCCTGCTCCCTGAGCTGCTCCTTCCCTGCACAGGCCGGGGTAGGATGGCAGCCTCTGCTGCAGAGGATGAGGCTGCAGCAGCTTGGATGAGATTTCCTCTCTACTTCTCATTGCTTTTGTAGAAGCCTGTGAAGGAGAGGCTATACGTCCGCCATTTACGCTCAGGGACTTTTCTGAGTTTCCTCCTCTTTCCTTCCCCTCTGTTTGGATAGCAGGTCCCAGGAATGTGCCCTTAGATGACTTCTTTCTTTCTTTCTTTCTTTCTTTCTTTTTCTCAAACACACACACAGAAATTAGAGAAACAATACCCTTTATAATGGCACCATGAAAAATGAAATACTTAGAAATTAATCTAACTAAAGAAGCAAAAGATCTATTCAATGGAAACTACAGTACCCTATAAAAAGTAATTGAAGAGGATTTCAGAAAATGGAAAGATATCCCTTGTTCCTGGATAGGAAGAACCAACATTGTGAAAGTGGCCATGCTCTCAAAGTTGTTATACAGATTTAATACAATCCCTATCAACATAGCATCAACATACCACCCAGATCCAGAGACATCATTCCTAAAATTTATTTGGAACCAGAAAAGACCTAGGAAATAGCAAAGGCAATCCTGGGCAATAAAGGCTGGGCCAGAGGCATTACAACCCCTGACTTGAAATTATACTACAAAGCTACTGTGATAAAATCAGCACGGTATTGATTTCTTTTTTAATAAACCTCAACAGCAGAGCTCAACAGTATCAAATGCTCGATACTCCATGATTGCTTCTGGAGTTCCTGTCTGTAGCTCCTTCGTGTGCCCATTTCAGTCTTGCAAACATAGCTCCAACCAAATCACTGCTTTGTAGAAAATGGGGAGTAGGCTGTGTCAATAGGTTTAGGTGGGGGGGGCACGGTAATGGCCTGAGTTTGACTTCAGGGCTCCCCTAAGACTCAGCGAGGTAGTCACTCCTTTCCTCACTGCCTCCAGTCTTGACACACTGGGATAGAGTGTGTGTATGATGGTTTCTTTTGTCGGTCACCAGGAGGCTCAGGGCTAACTCAAAGGCATCCATGCAAGAGGAAATCCTCCCAGCCCTTGACGCAATGCCTGGCACATGGTAAGCACTCTGCAAATGGTTGCCAACACTACTGTTAGTAATAAAAATTGGAGGAAGAAAAAAGATTTCATCTTTCCTCTTTTACAAACTATTGAGGTCATCTGTCCCATTCAAGTTCAGGTTGTCTGTCAGTCCACGGACTGTCAGAATGGACAGTGAGGCAGCCTGTGGGCTGGCATGGGGCAGGGACCTGGATTTTGAAGCACGTCTGATATAACAGCTTGCTTGATCCCTTTGAGACCTCCTTGTTTCATTCCAAGTGTTTAATCAGAGAGCTAACTTCCAGGTGGGACCTAAGATTTTCCTAGTGACAATGCAGGTGGCTGTGACCGTTATAGCTGCTGTTCAAATGGTCACAAACCTACTGCATAAAACATCATAAATGTGTTTGCTCAGTTTTTGAGGCTAAAGGTACAGAATTAAGGCCTTAAAAGCACTATGCTCCCTAGGAGGTCTCTAGGGGAGGGTCCTGCCTAGCTTGTTCCAGGTTTCAGTAGCTCCAAGATTCTTAGGCTGGGGCAGCATCACTGCGGTTGCCAACTCTATAGTCAGACGGTAGTCTTCCTGTCTCTCTCCTCTTGCTCTGAGAACCCTAAACCTATCAGATTAGAGGCCTAGCCTTCTTCAAAGTGATGATGACATCTTTGCCTAGCTAATTTTATCTGCAACAGCTGTATCTCCAAAGAAGTTCCCCTGCCAAGGTCTGGGGCACCAGGCCTTCACCTAGTCAAGTTTTGGGGGAGACACAATTCAGCCCACACTAAAGCTCTTTCTTTGTCCATCATCACAAGAGGCCTTGGAGGGGGCACGTCTCAAGCTTTACTGTCAGATATGCATTCTGGAAAGAAGAGGGGCCCGGCCATGAGGCGAGTTTCCCTTCATCTTACCTAGCGTGGCCTTCCGTTGTCTCAGATCACTGAGCTCTGCCTGCATCTCTGCTCCTCTGCATCCCACAGTGCCCTGGCTCTGTGAGCAGAGTGCATAGCACAGTTCAGAGCTGTACCTGGGGTCGCTCCTCCAGGCACAAACCCTTCAAGTGGACATGACTTATCCACTGGCCTTGTCCTCTCCTTTCCTCCTGCTCCCACATTCTATAGCCAGCAAAGATTATCAAGGGGTAACGATATAGACAGTCTCAGAAATTTCACTGGCTGGAGGGTGGAGAAATTGACTCAGGCTGAGTGATAGTCACAGCTGAGCAGCAAGAAGAGAGATAAAAAGAGAAAGAACAGAGCAAGAGCCTGAGCCTGGAGACAGAGGGATGGACGGGACGGCCCTGACTCTTGCAGCAGTTGTTTGGCCTCCCTGGAAATGGACCTGGCTCTGATTCCAGAATGTTCCTCTGGTCTACTGGGAGTGTCTGGCTCTGTTACTGAGCTACACACAGTGACGTGTAGCCCTGAAGAAAGGGACAAAGCAAGCTGTGAAGTGGGCTCCTTCTCTCTGCTGAGCATTTATTGTATTCTGGGTCTGACTCAAAAGGAGACAGATACTGACTTTCATTATTTTTTTTCCAGAAAGATCTAAATGTTCTCTAATTAACCTATTAGTTGTAATTATATACCCATAATCATTCATTTGCTAGTCTGAAATGTGAACACCCTGGATTCAAAGAAAAGATGCCCCACCAATCCCCACCCCTTTCACTTCCGCTGTGAAATGTTTAAATCAGTTGTCAACACAGAGGGAACAATAATAATAAAAAGAGTGACATCTGATCAGAGAGCAGGAGAGTGGAGAGAAACAAAGCCTGAGTGAGTGCAGTCAGAGCGAGCAAAAGCTCCTCCATATTCATCAGGGAGGAGCTGACAGCCGGGAGAGCCCGGGACCGCCCAGAGTGAGCAGGGTCCCGAGCTGGCTGCTGCCGCGAGCCGCCTCCTCCAAATCCTGAGTCTTGACACCCGGATGCGCTAGGACCTCATGACTCCAGTCTGACACCCAGACCTGCTCGTACAACGAGGGCGTGGCTGCTGGCAGCTTGCGTCTGTCCGGCATCCTGGAAGGGGGAGGCTCACCCCCGAGGTACCCTCTCTGAGCTTAGTTGAAATGAGGAGAAAGGCCCCTTCCCACATTGGCATTGGCTCTGTGAAAATTCAAGGATTAGAGTAAGTCATAACCTCCACAAACATTGTTGGCACATGGCTGATAATAACTGACACGTAGATGTGACAAAGCACGAACTAGGCTGTTACTACATGTGACGTCTTACGTGTGGCCATGATTCCACGTTTTCCGTACTCTAGGGAAGCCTGTCAGAATAAGAGGGAGAGAGAATATAGTTATCATAAGCAGCTTCTTGAATTTATGTCTACAAACACAAACCTGAAAAGTAATTTTTAAACTTAATTATTTTATGTATTTAGTACAGGGTCTACAGGGTCTGCAGGGTCGACCCCGGTGGGGGTCGAACGACCAAAGCACAGGGGTCGCCTAAAGCCATCGGAAAATACATATTTAAACCCATGCTATGCCATGGTGAAATGTTATTTATTGGAATTAGTAATAAATATTCCTCAACATATTTTGGTTTGGGGTCACTGCAACATGAGGAACTGTATTACAGGGTCACAGCATTAGAAAGGTTGAGAGCCGCTGGCCTATAGGGTCTGCAGGGTCTCACTACATAGACTGGACTTGTAGTGATCCTCCTGTTTTTAGCCTTCTGAGTGCTAGGATTACAAGTGAGTGCCACCACACCCAGTCTCAGTGGGCCCTGGGGCTAGGACCAGCAGGACATGAACCCTGGTCCCTACTCTGGGAAGCAGGTGATTAAACCAGCTGAGCTATCCTGCCCTCGGAAACTAATTTTAGGTGACACTTATTGTTAGCTTCTATGCCAGACGTTGTCCCAAGCACAGGGCAATTTTCACAGCAGTCCTTAGGAGGCAGACATGAGGCTTATCCCATTTCACAAACAAGTAAGCTGAGGCTTAAGGAGGGAAAAGCACTTGCCCATGGTCACAGAAGCAGCTGGCATTAGGGGGAGAGTTCAAATTCTGTTGGAGTAGCGGAGAGCTGGCTTGGAACAACTTTGCTCTTGTGCTTCCTGGAGTAAACGTGATAAAGCAAGCAGCACGCAAATGCTGGTGCTTCCTCCAGGGACCCTCACAGAGGAGTCTGAGAGCTGCTGCTGTTGAGCCGCCAGCCTCCCTCCAGCTATGACTCTGTGTCAGTCACTTCTTCCTGCTCAGAGGTCACTCTTGGAGCCTTTTAGCTACCACAGCTTCAGGCACCTGGCTTAGTTTGAGGGCTCAAGAAGAGCTGGGACTGCAGAGGGAGGCACAGGGAGATGTGTGAGATCTTCCTGCAGGAAGGAGGGAAAGGAAGAGAGGCTCTGTGGCCAGGGACGATTTGGGAGTGGGGCCGAGGCCTGAGGTCCCTCCCTCAACTCATCCCTTATCACAGTAATCTCAACCTTTCTGGAATCAGGATAATGTCAGAAAGGGAAACGATTTTCTACAGCTAGGAGGGGCCTGGTGCTGGTGATTTTCTTTTTCTGTATTAGTATGAGTTGCAGCTCCACCTCAAATCATCAGGTGTTAGATTCTCCCAAGGATAGGCAACCTAGGTCTCTCTCATGCATAGTTCATAGCAGGCTTTGTACTTGTCTGAGATTCTAATGTTGCATCTGATCTGATAGAAGGCAGAGCTCAAGTGGTAATGACGGTGATGCAGACTGGCTGTAAACTGAGAAGAAAAGTCAATTCCAACTCATTTGCATACCTGTCATTCACCCCCTGCTGTGCCACCTGGCTCCTAACAGGCCATGGACTATACCACTCCATAGACCAGGGATGGGGTCCACCGCCACATGACCAGGCAAGAGGAAGGGGAAGGACCAGGAGGAGGCTGGTGTTACTTGTGACCACAGAAGCTGTTTCATGAGAGGCAGTAAAAAGTATCAGCAAAAGACACGCAGACCAGAACCCCTAGGACAGAGGCAGGAGCTGGAGGGGCCCACAGAAGGGTAGTTGGGTCATGAGATTGCCTAGTGGAAATCAGAAAGACTTCTGAAAGCCTGGGCCCTTGGTTTTCTGATAAGAGATTCAGGAAGATTGGGGAAAACCCTGAGCAAAGAAGAGACACTCTCCCCAACTGCTCCCCACAGAAGACAAGTGTTTGATTACCGTGGTATGGCCATGTTCCTGGCGCTACAGAGGCCAGAGCTGGTCTCCTCCAAGCTCAGGAGGAAAAACTGTGGCATTTCCCCTCGAGGGGCAGGGCAGCTACAAGCCTCCTTTCTAGACAGTGTTCAGGTGTTCTGATTGTGTTCCTCTGGTTCTTTGGGAAGTCTAGAACACCCTGACCCTAACAACCTCAGCAAGCATCCGGAAGGACTGGCCATTATCCGGAAGCTCCAGTTCCAACAGGATTTCACACCATGGCGATGTGCAAGCTATAGTCTGTGTTGTAACCAAGAAAGACCCATGAAGATAGAGCTTTAAAAAAATAATTAGATGGATAATTTCATAGCTCTTTTCATCTCTGCTCACCAAAGACATAGAACCTAGCGAGCTCTGTTTTCCTTTGGGCCAAACTATCGCCATTTCAGGCTTCAATATCTCCTCCTGCCTTTTCTTTTCTGGGTATCAGAGGGTGGTTCCTGTTTAAGAAAGCTTCCCTAAGAAGCACTGTATCTTCGTCTTCAACTGAGATTTATCAATAGCCATCTTGTTCCAATTCACCCCAGTGTTTGAAACAGACCCCACAGGCTTAGGGACTGAGTCAAGTCCAATAATGTCTCATTTTTTGTTGTTGAAAAAATCAATCATTTTAAGAGGTAAAGTTTCAGATACATATTACACACTCCCCTTTCTCTTGAAAGACACACTGCTGAGGGGTCATTTGGGCGAGGCTGTGTCTACACCTACTCTATCCCTGCACCTGCCTCAGGGTTATTCTGCCTTCCTCTCCAGGCAAGACCTGGTTCCGTGCCCCCTCCTGTCCGACACCCATCTCCAACTGCCTCACTGCCTTTCTTTCACTGGGCAGTGTCTGCATGTGCTTCTGCCCAAGACCCATCCACAGAGTGGGCTGATTTCAGATGTGTCCTCAAAGTTCTCGGCAGTACACAAAGGAGTTGGATGCTGGACCTAGCAGGGAGGGTGTCAGGATGTCTGCTGGGGTGATTAGGGCTTTGGGGTTAAACTGGAGCATCTTACTGACTGATCATAATACCAAAGATATTCTGTGTAGGGATGCTGAAGCCCTCAGCCATTTCTGCTGTGCCTGGTGGACCTGGCATCACAGAGGAACGGACAAGGAAGGAAAGGGTTACGGACCATTTATTCTGTGGCAAACTCTCTGATGGGCTGTTTTCACGCTGTTGTTTCACTTTTCACCAAGCTGAGATGTAGACATGGTCTTCTCTATTTCACTGAAGAGAAAAGGTAAGATTAGAGATGATGCTGAATACTCAGATGCAGAATTAAAAGGCTTTCTCAGGCCTGCTGATACCAAAGCTTATTGTATTTTATATTCATTATTCTTTTAAAACTGATATTTCTTTTTTTTTTTTTTTTAATGTCTGGCTCAGCCTACACTGGCAGTGGGGTTGGTGCAGCATGTGGTGTCAGGAATCAAACTATAGTTCCTGCTGTTGCCTAAACTTGCCTAAGCAGGAGCTTTAGACTGCTGAACCATTTTGCTGGCCCTATTTCTTTTTAATGAATGGAATACAGAAGATAGTGGTGGGTATCCCCTTGTTGAAGGACAGGACTTTTCTAGGCCTCAAAATTCTATTGGAATTCCAGAGAGTCATGAAACCTGGATTGAAAATAAGACACTTCACTGTCCTTTGAGTGCAATAAGATGAGAGCAGTTATGACCTAAATTGAGCTTTCTCTCAACATGTCCAAGAAAAGGGAAGGATATGCAGACTCTGTACCAATGAGGCATCTATCTTAACCTAAGCCATCTGCCCTTTGTGGGTTCCCAATCACTTAGCTGCAAACATTTGCAATTTGATTATCTTTGGTGCTGCAGACCAGCAGGGTTGTTCCCTGGTGACCCAGTGGGGTTGAGGGTTCAGATAAATCTCACTTCCTGAGAGACAGGAACTAAAGATGGGGTCTGGAAGAGAAGTGGGCACCAGCTGGTAGCCAGCAAAGTGGGAGGTGTCAGAAGTCAGGTGTCCTATAGGCCAGCAAGCAAAGACTTAAGGAAGGAGAGGACAGTGACATTGAATGATGGATGTTGCAGAGTGAGTGACAGAAGGCCAGGAGGGGAAAACATGCCACACGATGAAGTAATGGGGAACTCCATGGGCACAGGCACTAATCCTGGGGACAGGGCTAACTACGGCAGTAAGAAGGAAGGAAGGTAGTTCTCCTCAGACCTGTCAGTTGAGGAGATACTCACCACATTGGATTTCTCTTGGAGGGGAGAATGAAATCAGAAGCTCAGAAGGCAGTGGGAACAGTTTTTCTCTAATTTCCTGTGTGACTGGTGTAAAGGCAATAGGGCACCAGGGACAATCCTTCCTAGAGTAAAATATTCCTCCCCACGCAGCATACATACCACCCATGGCCACATCAAACAGGGCCTGTCCAGGCCTCTGGGACACCGGCCTGCCCTGGAGAGTTTGGCGCCATGCTCAGCCTGGTCTTAGTGCTACACACTCTGGGACAGGTGGCCTGGGATGAATCAGACAGCTAATTAGCACTCAGTCCCCGCCGAAAAGGAGCCAGAGACACTTAAATTACTCCCAAGAGGAAAGAGAGGAGGCAGAGAAAAACGAAGTCGGGAAACTAACAGAGGTTACATCAGAAAAACAACATTATCCAAAGAGCCCGACATCCCAAATTGGTGTTGCTCCAGTATGAGCGGCAGAGAGAGCTGGTACCATGGGGACCCTGAGCTAAGACACCTGTGTCAGTGCCTCATTACCAGCATGGAGGATGTCACTCCCTGCCCATGTGAGGACAGTCACCCTCCACATGGTTAGTCTGGTGTCTCACATCTCTTCAGCTCACATAGCCCTGGAAATTTATTCTAGAATGTCAACAACTGGTTTCGTTGCAGTAAACTGATGTTTCTGCTCAGGAAGAATAACATGGGTTATTTAACCTGGGGCACAGGGGAGCAATGGAATTCACAACATAGTGTTTTAGGGAAGACAGAAACAGGAAGAATTCTGGACAGTTGGTGTCTGCTACAATTGACTGCATGGTCCTTTACTTGTTAGGGTCTTGGCAGCATGACAGTCTGAACCACTTACTGCTGTAACCCCTGGGAATCTGGGTGCAGCCCGTTCAAGCCAAGCAGCTGCTCGTTTCCTGTGGAGGCATCCTCTTGCTCCACGTTCACTCATCTTAACTTTTGAGCATCTAGCTTTTGGGTTGATCATTTCTGTGTGGGCAGATATAATGAGAAGGAAGCTGGAGGTGGGGAGAGGAGTGAAGTAATTATTCATTTGAGAGATGGGGAAGGAAGCCGTGAGTCTGTAATTAAAGACAACTGCCCACAATGAGCACGTCTAATGCAAGCATCTTGGCCTCAATGTTATTTTCTAATAAAAGGAAGAAGGTTTGTTAGAGAAATGGAAGAGAGTAGAAAGTGTACAAAATATACCAAAAGCATCACAGTGTCAAAAAAGAAGGGAGTGCTAATAAGCATACACACACATGCACACACAGTGATGGGAGTATGTCCAAAGGACATAGAGGCCAAATGAAAGAGTTCTCATGGTTGAAGCTGGAAGATTTTGAGCAAGAAAATCACGAAAGAAATGTTGGACCATTAGTCAAGGCAAAAGGCAAATATTCATGAATCTGTGACTAACGTAAGTAAACGATATATCTTGACATGTGTCTTAGTTACTCTTCTCTCGTTGCTGGGACAAATACCCAACACTCAAAGCTGGGGAAGGAAAGGTTTATTTAGCTCACAGTTAATGGAGGTTTCAGTCCATACTCATCCGGCTCCAAAGTAGAGCAAGCAGCACAGGGCAGAAAGCAACATTTCATGGCTGTGGCGGAGAGCGAGGGAGCATAGGGAGGGGCTGCAGCTCAGGCAGCTAGTCAGCCTCTCCACCCTCCTTACATTGTAAGGTAAGTTACCTGCCCCGGGGTAGTGTGGGTGCGGGTCACTCACACCTACAGTAGTCAATCACAAACTTGGGAAGCTGGGGCCCGGCAGGATGGCTTAGTGGTCTAAAGCGCCTGCTTAAAAAAACTTAGGCGGCTACAGGGACCGCGGTTCGATCCCCGGCACCACATGCTGCACCAGCCCTGACTTCAGGGAAGGCTGAGCCGGCCATAAAAACAAACAAACAAACAAACAAATGTTCTGAAACAAGAAGAAAAAAAAGATAAAATAAAATTCTTTTAAAAAAACAAACTCAAGAAGCTGCCCCATGACTGCTTGAGACTTTGGGGGGACACCTAGACACGAACCATAACAACATAAATGAGGAGGATCAAGCAAGTGTCTTGTGTACTGCCAAATCATTGATGTGAACACTGCCGGCAAGGGGTGTTGTCTTCCCCCTCTGTGGCTGGGCTTCACGTGATGACCTCCTTCCGAGGAGTACACTATAGAAGAGGAGAGAAAGAATGATTTTACAGTGAAGGATTTGATAAATGCTACCTGAAACAGACACGAAGGTCAATATCAGCAGTGTTAAGTTATATTGGCAATACACAATCTTGACGCACAGCACTGACAATGGCATTTCACCTGTGTGGTGCTCCCTCAAGCAGAAAACAGCACACGAACCCCAACTGAGGGGCATCCTGCAACCCGTCCGCCCACTCCTCTTCAAAACCATCCAGTTACCAGCAGCGAGAAAAGTCCAAAGAACTGTCCCTTCTAAAAAGACTAAAGACTAAATGCAAGTAATTTCTCAGATGGGATCTTGGAAAAGCAAAAGAACAAGATAAATAACAGTGTTTCAATATTGGCTTGTTCACTGAAAGAAATGTACTACACTAATATAAAGTGCTCATAAGAGAGGAAACTGAGCAGCCAGTGTACAGAAAATTCTACACTATCTTCCTGATTTTTCTGTGCACCTCAAAATTTTTTGAAAAGAAACTTTACTTCTAAAAAGCCCAAATAATGTGCTTCTAGTTCAATGATTTCACTAGTTCAAGCCAAATTAGAGTTGCTTTATAAATTTAAAATTATGCTTGAGTAAAGGATTATGGTGGACCATGCTAATTGCCTCAGTAAATTTGATCTCTTCTGTAGGCAAAATGACATTTTTAATTCACAGGGATAATGTATCTGGCTAAGAACATTCTTTTCATTGTCTTGCAGCAGGCGCTGGCTATGGACACAGTTCTGGTCAAAGATATCCCTAGGAAGAGCTTGTCTTCTAGAAAGAAAAAAAGAATTCTTAGCAGGAAGTTGATTTTTTTCCTCTTGTCCTTTCCCCTCCTTCCTGCCTACTGCTGGGACTTGTGCATTGGAGGTGAAACAGCCATCTCTTGGCTCGGTCTCACTCAGGATCTCCCCCACACCTTACAGTGGCCTAAAAGAGAGACAGAGATACCCTTATCCCTGGAGGCACTGTCAAAAGGCTACATGAGCCCTGGATTGCCCAAGCCCACGCTTCTCATGATTGAATCCTATAAATCCTTAGTTTTTAAATGTTACAGCAGTTGGAAGTCTTAGTATTTTGTCTCCAGAAGCTCAGAAGGCTTAGTATTTTGTCTCCACAATGACAAAATACCTGATGACCAACATTAAGGAAGAGCAGATTTATCAAACTCACAGTTTGTAGAGGTTTCAGTCCATAACTGGCTGGCTTGCAAGCAGAGTGGCTTGACAGAGAATAATCTACGGTGCCCACAAGACAGCAAAAGTGACAAGGGAGAGGAGACAAGACTCTCTGTCTCTTATGGAAGCTAGGCTACCCTCCCTAGGACAGGTATAGTGCCACACTCTTAATCCGGCCAGAGCTATGCCAAACCAATCAGTGGACTGATTTATGAATCACTGATCCCAGCATCACACACTCTAGATTTAACTACCTCTGAAAACTTCCCGTGAAGTGTTCACAGGAAAGCATCAGACTTTCCCATCTCAGAATGAACTATAGCCCTGAGATGTTTCACCCTTTGCAAGCAATGCAATCTTGGCAATTAAAGAATAGAACTAGATTCCCCAGCACCACATGCTGCGCCAGCCCTGCCCTCGGGGCGGGCTGAGCCAGCCATAAAAATGAGTGAATAAACAAAGGTTCTGAAACAAGAATAAAAATAATAAATAAAAAATAAAAAATTCTTTAAAAAAATAAAATAAAGAGTAGAACTTGGGCAAGATGAGAATGAAGACAATTATACACAAATAAGATACATGAGGCAGGTTCAGTACCAAGGATAAGAAGGTCTAGAGAAAAGAAGTTGTGACCTTTGGGGAATAAAGGAAAACAAAGTTTAGAACAAAGGAAATAAATGATTGAACATTGCTATTAAGTACTTTTACTGTTATGTATATATTTTGCACCTGGAGCTTTCAACAATGAGATAGGTTTATTTCACCCAGATATGTGAGTATGGATACTTTGTGGAGAGGTGGGAGCATTCAGGCAACTTTATCAACAGCATAAAATGAGGGAGGCTGTTCAGGTCAGTCTGTTCTGGTGAGCATGTGACCCTCTCCACTGTTTTGGCCAATGGGGAGGTCTAATATGCAGTATGGAGTAATGTAGGGAAAGGAGATGGTATGTAAGTTAGAAGTGGAGAGAAGTTGCCACAGGCCTCAGCATTGTCTAGGAGCTCTGGGAGGGAGAGAGGAAAAAGCATTCTGATCTTGCTGCAGAACAGCAAACAGCAAACCCAGGCTTCAGAAGAGCATGGAAAATGGAGTTATTGCAAGGAACTATGGCTTCCAGCCCAAAAAGATATGCTAGTGCCTAGTGACCTTGTGTTATGACATTAAGTGCCAATCTTTTGAGTGAGATACTGTAAGGTAACAGTCTAGATTATCTGAGATATTTCTGAAAAGTTGAGCATAACTACCTGTCGTTAAAAATTCAGCAAGCATCATTTAAACGCACACTATGGAAAAAGTGTCATACTAGGCAGAAGGAGCTTTCAAAAATTAAAGCATAGTATGATTTGCTCTCTAGGGAGTTCCAGAGTTGCTTTCAATGATAAACTTTAGGTTTTGCTTTTCTTTGAAAAAGTAGCAAACTCTGCACTGGTATGGTGGAGCCAGAATTTTCTTAGCAGCCCAGAATATTTCCATGTGTTTATTCATTACAGCTTAAGTTTGCTTGTGAGTAGGCTCAAAAGAACTGTTGGGCCTCCAGGGTCACATCTGTATCTTGAGCAGGAAAAAGAAGGGGTGAGGAGAAGAGCTGGGGAAACAGCTCAGCAGAATAAGCACTTGCCTGGCAAGCACAGTGTCCTGAGTTCAATCCCCGGTTCTGCAGAAACCAGACAACAACAACAAAAAGACCATCAAACAAATAAACAAAAAAGAAAGGAACAGGGCAAAAGCTATACCTACTCCTTCTCTTTTGAGGGGCTTTCCTGGCAGTTTTGAAGCTTTCAATTACAATGGGCTTTCCCATCTAGAAGGCAAGTTAAAAGATGTGCTTAGCTGACATTTCAAATAAAATCTAGGTTTTGTTAGGATAGGTCTTAAGATGCTCTATGCCCTGCTGGCCCTGCCCCTGAGCTGTCCAGAGACAGTGATTAAGACTAGGTGTGGTGGCACTCACACTCAGTACTTGGGAGGCTGAAAACAGGAGGATCACCATCAGTCAGATCTGTATGGTGAGACTCTGTAGACCCTGTAGACCCTGTACTATATATATATAATATATATAATATATATATTATATATATTATATAAGAACTGTGACAGACCTTTCCATTCTCAAATAGTGTGCAAGAGTTCTATTTTCTCCACATCCTCTCTAGCATGATATCTTTTTTTTTTTTCTTTTTGATAATAGCCATCCTAACTTGGGTAAGAGGCTACCTCATAGTTTTCCCTTGCATTTTCCTATTGGAGATAAGATGTTTTCATAAACTTGATGGCCAATTGAATTTCTTTTTTAAAGAGATGTCCACTGATATATTTGTCAATCTAAAAATGGTTTTTCTATTTTAAACAGGTTGCTTATATATTCTAGATATTAGCATTTTGGTAGAAGGATGCTTGCAAAAATAATTCCCAATGCATCCATCTCCTCTTCAATCTGCCAATGATTCCTTTTGCTGCACAGAAGCTTCTTAGTTTAACATAATCCCACTTGTCTATTTTTGTTTTTGTTTCCCATGCTTATGAGGTCTGACTGGAATAATTGTTGCTTGAAATATTCCCTCAATATTCTCTTCTGGTAGTCTTATAGTTTTAAGTCCTATGCTTAGTTCTATTTTGAGTTGATTTTTGTATAAGATAAAAATAGAGATCAAATTTCATTCTTCTGTATGTAAAGTTTTTTCACTACTATTTATTGAAGAGACTGTGTTTTATCCAAAGTGCATTTCTGGTGCCTTTGTCAAGAATGAGTTGCTTGTAAATGTGAGTTTATACTTTGTTCCACTGGCAACTCTATTCTATTCCCTTGGTCTTCTTGTTTTATCCCAATAGCATGTTGTTTTGAGTTCTATATTTTTAGTATAACCACCATGGATCTAAAAATAGATCGATAGCATGATTAAGCTGCCTTGCTTCCAAGCGTATATCCAAACCATGACATTACCTCATACTCATGTGTGTCATTGCAGTATTAACAATAGCTAAGATATGGAATCAATCTAGAGGCCCCAAAAATGGGACAGTGGGTAAAGGAATTGTGATAATATATACAATGGAATGTTATTCACCCAGGATGGTGATATTCTATAATATGCAAATATGCAAATAGATGGAACCAGAGGATATAATATATGGAGGAGTTAGATGAAATAATTTTGAAGGAGAAAGACAAATTCTGCATATTTCTCCTCCTCTTCGGCTATTTTTAGGGAGTCAGTCTGTGTCACTATTGTGTGTGGCAGGGGAGGAGGAGGAGCAGTGTGAGGTTAGAGAAAGAGTGCAAAACGCGGATTAGAAGGAGCAGTTTCGCCAGGCGTGGTGGCTCACGCCTGTAATCCCAGCACTCGGGATGCTGAGGCAGGAAGATTGGTGCGAGTTCGAGACCAGCCTGGGCTACAAAAGTGAGCTCAGGACCAGCCTCAACTGCATAGCGAGACTCTGTCTCAAAAAGGCAAAAAAAAAAAAGAAGGAGCAGTTTCTAGTGTGCTGTGATGACGGTGTGACTACTGCTCACAACAATCCACCTCGTATTTTATGAATGATTGTGAGAAGAGCTGAAAGGCTCCAACGACAAAATCATGGTAAAAAGATTGAGACATTAAGTATCCTAATTTGATCAATATATATTGTATGCATGTACTGACATCTCACTCTGTACCTCATAAAAATGAATAATTATTACTTGTTAATAACATTTTTAAAAAGTCTATAAGGTGGCAATGTACAATGATTTTTTTTTTTTTTTTTTTTTTTTTTTTTTTTGAGACAGGGTCTTGCTCTGCAGTTCAGGCTGGCCTTGAGCTCACTTTGGTAGCCCAGACTGGTCTCGAACTTGCACCAATCCTCCTGCCTCAGCCTCCTGAGTGCTGAGATTACAGGCATGTGCCACCACACCTGGCTTGTAGAATGATTTGATGACTATAACATTTGTATTGAATTATCATGTATATTCTTTAATTATGCAGCTAAAATAGTAATTTAGAAGATATTAAAAATTAACTAAAATGTTATTTCAAAGAGTAGAAAATGCTTGCTTTCCAATCAGCTAAACATACTGCCTAACATACATATTTATCCTATCCTTTCTCAGCAATAAACTACCATATTGATTTGTTTGTTTACATGATTATTGTGATTTTCTTGAGAAATGCTGTTTTACTGGTGTGCTAGAAAATAGTAGGTACTGGCTAAATATTTCCTGCCCAGCAATTCTATTGAATGCGTACTATGTGAGATGGTGTTGTTCTTTTTATTTATTTATTTATTTGAAACACTGAGTCATAAAAGTTTAGTTCCTTGCTGTAGGTCACGCATCAAATAGGTGGATGAGCAGAGCCTCGCTCCATGACTGGGTCTCGGTCATCACCATATGTGCAGCAGAAGAGCACATCAGACATGCTGGTTCCAGCTCTAGAGAACTAGACCTTAAAGTGAAGAAAATTTGGATAGGAGGCTGGAGCGAGAGCCTAGGTGTAAGAAGAGTGAGGATAGGTGAAATAAGAAGCGATAAGTGACTCAGATTCGGTCATCTTGGCTTTATACTGTAGCATAGACATTTCAGAACCTTCAAAGGTTTTCTGAGCTGATAGACAGCATGGCTAGGTCTATATTTGAGGAAGATCACTAGGGAAGAATTAAAGAGTACAGGAGTGTGATGAGGTCATAGATGAAGCCGGACTAGAAGAAGAGGAAGACGAAAAGGGATCAGGCTTCAGCCCAAGCCAGAGGTGTGATCCTATGGCTTTTGCTTGAGGCATGATGTACTAACAGAAGGCAACTTAAAGTTGTTCATTGTTAGAGAATCTGGTTTCTCTGTTAACCTTAGATTGGTGACCCCTGGTCCTCTGTCCTCAAGAACTGTACAGGTGTTATGGGGGAAGGAGTTGGAGATGCCCGCTGCAGAATTCAGCCTTTCTCTGGGGTAGCAGCTGCTTGCTTTCATTCCTCTTTTCCGTTCTGGAGGTCAGCGGTGGACTCTGGTGCTAGCAATTGCCCCAGAGTCGGAGCTGACCTTCCTCTCCTGGGGCTTCTAGGGTCTGTGTCTGGATTGAAGCTGCGCTGAAGCTGAGGGCAGTAAAAGTGGACAGAATAGGCAGGCACAGAATAGGCAGCTTTAGTAAGCTCGACCGGAGTGAGTTTTATTAGATCAGGTCTTGAAGAATACCCAAGAAAGGGCTAGAATGCACTTGTTCAGAAATGCTACAGAATCTCATCCCTTGTAAATACAGCAACTGAGAAATAAAATTGCGGCTCATGGAACATGCCTGCTCTGACCCCTGTGTCTTGCTTGTGCACCCCCCTGCCTATTTTTCCCCAAGGTCCTGTTGGCCTCCCTTCTGCTCTCCATGTGAAAAAGGTGAGTGCTCCCCAGGAAGCTTGCCTGCTCCACGCACTCCTTCCCTCCAAGCCCGTCCTTCTTGTCTGCAAGGTCTTGGTTCTACTCTCTGAGAGGCCTTCCCTGCCTCCTCACACCGCTGCTGCTTTCCACGCAGTGGTTACCCCAGTCGCTTGGAATATGCTTTTCTAATTTATTTAATTTGATATTAACCTACTTCCTAAATTGTCTGTGTCTCCAGCAAGAATAAAACCTAACAGAGCGGGACCCTGCTATCCTATTGGCAACATTTTTCGAGATGAAGGAGAAAAATTGAAGCACCTGAAAGCAGGAGCAAGGGCCAGGGGTTCGATCCCCCAGCCTGCCCTGCAGGCCCTATCCCCGGTGTGCACTGAGATGGCAATGGAGACTGGGTGTGGTGCCCCAGCTCTGGGAAGGCTGTAAACATGCAGATCACTACTAGTCCGATCTAGTAGTTAGACCTTGAACACCCTGTAGACACTTCCCTGCAATACAGAGAGAGAGAGAGAGAGAGAGAGAGGGAGAGAGAGAACACATTAAATATTTCTCTTTCCTTGCTTTTTCTTGCTTTGCTGCTGTTCTCGTGTCTTCTTCCAAAACAAGGCCACAATTTAAATTGATACTGTTCCGAGGAGGAAGCGGTGGATGCTCTGCTCTCCATGCTCCACTGCCCAGCAATGCCTTTCTCTTCCATCTGGTGATCAGACGGTAAGTATAAGTGACTTTTGGACGTGTGAGTGTGCTTGGAGGCAAAATGTCCTCAGGTGGCTCCTGGGAAGTGAGTACAACGTGGCCTAACCAGGAGCAAGTTCATTACTGAAGGAGGGCAAGTGAAGTCCTGTGAATTTCAATATGAATTAGATGGCCTGTAATTGTATGCAAATGAAGTGCCAGCTCCCGTCAAGTCCATGATGGGCAGCTCTGCTCCAGAGCCCCCACCACTCGCCACGCTCAGGCACGTAGAGACTGAGCTGGCGTGGTGGCAGGTGCATGCTGGGAAGTTGATCAGCATTCCGCTTAGACAGCATAGGGGCCTCATTAGTTTTAATGAATTAGCGCTTTGGAAAAGGAGGCAACGATGCTATCACTAGTGGTGGGTATCAGCTGCCTCCATTTATGCATGAGTGAAGCCTGATCTTCCTCATTTTCTGCCTCTTCCCAGGTGTGGAAGGCTGAAACTTCTCTACACACTGGAATCAAAGACTTCGGCTTGTTCTTTACTGACTCATTTTCTGAGCAGTTTACAGGCCAAAATCACAGCAATTTTTCAGTCAATGCAAGATGGAATCATCCCAGCTGGAGACTGATATGTGGTGTGGAACCCAGAGATGCTAGTGACCCCCTTTCTCTGTACAGCTCTGTCTGTTCCCTTGCCAACCCCAATCCTGTCCTGTAAGCACACAGCTGCCTGTGAGAGGGGAATAGTTCAACCACACTTGGTAACAATGTGGACAAAAAATTCCTCTGTAGCAAGAAATGCCTAAGGGAGAGGACCTAAGAATTGGTGAAATTAAAAGATTTTTTTTTCCTTATCTGTAAATGGATGTCCCTTTCAGAATAGGTGGTTCAACTGCAGGTGGGAGGTTGTCACTGCCTTATGAATGCAATTTTGCTGAAGAAAGAGGAGAGTGACAGAAACAGACAGAATTGGTCAAAGAGAAGGCTAGGCAGAGATATATCCAAAACAGAGAGAAAGGAACAAGAGGCCCCAAAATAATCACAGCCAGGCAGCAAGTGCTTGAGAGAGATATTCATCAGGACAGTCACACATCTGCACTGGGGAAATGTCCTGAGCACACAGTGATTGGACCTGAGGGGCCTGTTTTTCCATGCAAGCTGCAGAATCCCAGCAATATTTTGATGGAAACAGAGACTGGGCACAATCTAATTGCTGAAGCTGAATGTGTATGCAATCTGATGGCTGTGACTAATCGGAGCTACAACTCCAAGAGTCTTAGACTCAGGTAGGAAGATGGTATTTTTCAGTTCTCTGGATCTACTACAATTTAACTGCCTGCTCACGCCACCTGAGTCACATGTTAGCTTTGCAACTCTTTAGCTGGGTGGCTTTGGACATGTTACTTCATTAATCTGTAACCAATTTCCGCATCTGTACAATGGGGATAGAAATAGCCACTACCTTAGAGGCTGTTGTGAAATGTTAATGAAAAGACACATGTTAGATACCTGGAATCTTATCTATCTATCTATCTATCTATCTATCTATCTATCTATCTATCTATCTATCTTTCTATCTATCTATCTCTATCATCTATCTATCTATCCATCTATCTATCTATCTATTTTTATGTATTTGGTCTACAAATACAGGATCTACAGGGTCTCACTACGTAGGTCAGACTCGGAGTGATTCTTATGTTTTCAGCCTCCCAAATGCAGGGATTACAGGTATGGACCCCAGGCCCAGTCTCAATCTCTGTGTCAATGCACCCTCAGGGCAGGGCTGGTAGGGCATGCTAGAGATCAAACCCCACCCACTGCACTCTGCCTAAGCAGGAGCTTTAGTCTGCTGAGCTATCTGGCCGGCCCTAACCTAAGTGCCTGGAATCTCACGTGGTGCACATTCTATGTGGTATTATTATTATTATTATTATTATTATTATTATTATTATTATATTTTTTCTATACTTAGGATAGGGTCTACAGGGTCTACAGAACCTCACTATGCAGATCAGACTTGTAGTGATTCTCCTGTTTTCAACCTCCCAAGGGCTGGAATTACAGATGTGCACTGCCATGCCCAGTCCCCATCACAGTCTCAGCGCGCCCCGCAGGTGAGGCAGGCTCAGCACTCCTGGGATTGAACCCCAGCCTCTGCATTCTGCCTAAGCAGGCGCTTTAGTCTCCTGGCATTATTATTATCAGCTATTGCTGTTGCTGTTGTGCTTAGTTTCTTTTGCCTCACCTGGAGCTCCACATGGAACAGGAATTCTATGATAGGACCCTGGGTGTAAGCAGTTATCATTGTGCAGCTGTGTGATGTGGCATTGCCAGTCCTTTGCCACTGGACTAAGGAGGCCCTGTTGCATCTTGGCAGGAACTTTTCATATGTCTAGGTTGAAATATCATAATGTTCTGGTGATCTGTGACAGCGATGAAAGGAACTGGAAGAAGCAGCGCATTGGCAAGTGACCTGGAGGCAATGTTGTCTAAATTGTAATAATATGAATTTTAAATGCAACCCAAGTTCTAGATTCAAAAGGGGAGAAGATTAGCAACTTCTGAGGGCCAATCCTGGGGCAGCTGCCAGGCTCAGTTGTTTTGTGCATGTTATCAGCTTTAATGCTGACATTAGAAAGTTTGTGTGGTTATCATTATCTCCTTTTATAGATTAAGTCACAGAGGTCCAGAAGGGCAGAGACGCTGCCCTGGGTCATGAAGCGTGGTGAGAATTGTGGTATGTGGAGGCGACTGGGGAGAGAATCACAGCGAGTACTCCAGAGCTGTGGCTCTGCATGCCGAGATGCGACTGTGGATTATGCCTCTGGACTTTAATAAAATATTATCAATTCCTATCTCAACACGTTCCCTCTGCCTCAAACATAACAATAATGGATAAAACATGAAGTCAACAGAAAGTCACTTGAATCAAAAATAAAATTAGTATTTCTATGGACTAGAACTAAAAGAAAATATGAGGAGGTTGCTAATTAGTGCTCTGGAAAGAGACACAGTGAGACAGAAAACCAACCAGGCTGACTGCTTGGAGTACGGAGCCTGCTCGCAGGGATGGGCTCCGTGTAGGGGAGCTCGGAAGCAGCCACTGGCTCCCTGCTGGGGCGGGGTAGGGCTCTAGTGGCACTCAGACTGCAGCCTCCATCAAGTCCCTAGGGAGATCTGTGACAACACAGTGCTGGGCCCACCCCAGGTGTCTGATCTTAGGGTGAAGAGGTGCACTGGTGATTGGTGGCCAGGGAGCGAATGTTGTTGCTTTATGAATATAGGTTTACCTTTTAATTTTAAATTTTTTTACTAATATATAGTTTTAATTTTTTAAAGAGAATAAAAGTAAAAATTAGGGATGGTATAAAATTTCCCTAAATAATAGAAATTCAACAATGATTTGGTGCCTTCAAATTAGTTGTTCAGATTGCCAGATATCAGCATGCAAAAAGTTATAAAAAATGTAAAAAGAGAGAAAAGAATTTAAGCATTAACTACTTCTTTCAACAGACCAGCAACAATCAGAAGTACAATTATCCAAGCTTTCATATATATATATATATATGAGTGATATTGATATGTGTATATATATATATATATATAGATATATATATTGCTTACACTAGCAAGACAGTATGATATATATATATATATATATTTGGATCTGATTTGTTTCGCTTGTGAGTATGGTTGGTCTCTAGTTACATCCAAACCTTTACCTATAAAGGCCTTGAAATGATCTTTTTTATAGCTGAGTAATGCTCCATTGTATAAAAAAATCACATCTTTTATATCCATTCCTCAGTTGATGCATGTTCGGGTTCTTTCCAATATTTAGCTGTGGTGAGTTTGTGCTGCCGTAAACATGGGTGCACCTGTATTGCTGTGGTATGCTGTTTTCGATTCTTCTAGAGAAACACTGTCTTAGTTACTCTTCTCTTGTTGCTGGGACAAATACCCGACACTCAAAATGAGGGAAGGAAAGGTTCACTTAGCTTACTGGAGGTTTCAGTCCATGCTCACTCAGCTGACTCCAAGGCAGAGTGGCGCATGGCAGAAAACAACCTTTCATGGCAGGGAGCAAGAGCAAGAGTGAAGGGAGTAGCAGCAGCTCAAGCAGCTAACTTCTCTTCCTTCCTGATGTTGAAATGCAAATCACTTGCCCCAGGGGAGGTGCAGCACCCACACCCACACCCACAACAATCAATTATAAATGCCAGAAGCTGCCCCATGACTGCATGAAGTTTTGGGGGGACATCTATAAACAAACCATATCAGATACCCAAGAGGGAAAAAGCTGAGTTGAATGGAATCTTTAGTCCTAGTATTTTGAAGAATTCCATACTGATTTCTATATTGGCTGTACCAGTCTACACTCGGACCAACAGTGGACAAGGGCTCCTGTTTCCTCACAGCCTCTCCAGCATTTGTTGCTGGTTGACTTCTTGATGATATTCATTCTTTCTGGGGTGAGATGAAATCTCAGTGTTGCTGTAATTCATATTTCTCAAATGTTCAATGGCATTAAACATTTTTCTTATATTTATTTGCATTCATGTCTCTTTGTCTCTGAGATATATTCATTTCAGACACATACATAAAATAAAAAAATAAATTTTATATTTAAAATAAGTTTTATATTTATTTATTTACTGCAGTACCAGGGATTGAACTCAGGACCCTGGGCTTGCCAGGAAAGCACTTATTCTACTGAGCTATCTCTCCTGCCCTGGGAACCTGATTTTTAAATTTTTTATATGTTATAGTCCTTTGTCTGAGGGGTAGTTAGCAAATTTTTTCCTGAATTTATGTGTTTTTCACTCTGTTAGTGATTTCTTTTGATGTGCAGAACTTTTTTTGAAAAAAAGATGAGATCCCAGTTGTTGATTCTTTGAAATATTTCCCATTCTGTTTAGTTTTTGTTTATGAACTCTCTACCTACCCCTATGCCTTCAAGATGCCTACCTACTTTATCCTCTAGGAGATTCAGTGTTTCTGCTTTAATGTTTAAATCTTTGATTCATTTTGACTTTCGTTGAGTGCATGGTGATGAACGTGGTTCTAATTTTAGTCTTTCAGCCTGTAGAAAGCCAGTTTTTCCAGCACTGTTTACTAAAGAGGCTTCTGTGAGTGAACATGTTTGCCCCTTTTCAAAGATAAAGTGGTCGACTGTGTTTCTAATTGTGCTTGCATCTTCTAATCTGTTCTGTAGGTCTTGATTTTTTACTAGTTCCATGCTGATTTTATCAAGGTAGCTTTGTAGTATAATTTCAAGTCAGGGATTGTGATGCCTTCTTCTTTGCCTTTGTTGCCAAGATTGTTTTGCTTTTCTAAGTCTCTTCTGGTTTCAGAGGAATTTTAGGAATGTTTTCTTTAGATCTGTGAGGTATAGTCACATTCTCTGTGGAGAATTGGCACATATACGTAGCAAATCTTGACTTTTTTTTCCACTGCCTTTACCTCTTCTCCTCTTCTTCCATCTCAGTCTTTCTCTCATTTGCAAAAGATCTATCACCCTGTTCCCTATTATCTGCCTTTTATTTTGCTCTTTATTTAGATTTTGTCTAGGAGTATATGTTGAGAAATATTGTTCAATAGGAAACTTTGGGCTCAAGGGATTGAAAGCAAATGGACACAACCTTCTGAGGCCACCCTTTGTCAGGCCACCCACTACTTCATGTGTGGATGTGAACTATTGTTGGTAACACAGCAGACTCTGGTGCCATTATTGATCACTTTGGCCATCTAATGAATAGATGCCAGGAGATCAAGTGGAATCAAGCACCAAACTAAGGATAGAAAGAAAAAATAGAAAAGAAAAACCTGCCACCAAAAGCAATCTCTGTAAATCAAAATTCTAAAGCATGTAAAGAGATATAATGAGAAATAGCTAGCAAAAGAGATAATCAGAACACTGATTAATTTCAAGTGAAATTTATTATATGAAATGGTTAAGGAAGTTTTAAAAGCAAATATATTTATAACTATTCACAAAAATGAAAGGATATCTACATGGTCAAAAGTTATGAAATATGACAGGCAGAAAAAAATGAAAGAAAAGCTATGAAAATGGATTTGTTATATGTATCCTTATATAGTAATATATAAAAAATAACTTAATCCTCTTTTTTCCATATTTGAAGAAAGATATGAAACCTCCAACAGAAAATGCATTCTGAGAACTGGGCAGGATAAAAATAAATATATATTTGAAATTTATGTTAAACTATAGAATATGAAAGATTAATAGAAATTTCAAAGTGCTGAGAAAACAAAATCCTATTGTACCAGGAACAATAATTAAACCGACAGTGGTTATCATATAAGCAATAAGAGAGAAAGGAAAACAATGGAATAGTATCTTTCAAGTTCTGAACAGTAATAATTTTCAACTTAAAATTTTATAAGCAACTAAGCTGTCATTTTTTAATTGAAAACTAAAGGAATGTACAACCATATACAGAAATTATTAAGGAAAAATAACAAAAGTACACAGAGATTTGGATTACTAGAAATGATAGTGAGCTAAAAATTTTTTAAAATGCCAATAGTTCTCATCTACTTTAACACAAATCATTTTGTTTTGCACTGGGAACATTAAACCTTCAGTTGAGAGGTATGCAACTTTTTCCTATAAAGGGTTAGTTAGTAAATACAATCCATTCTGCAGAGTATAAGCAAGCTGGTTATCATTTATCTGAAGTCTAAAATGTGAAATAATGCAAAATCTGGAACTTTTTATTGCCACTATGATGTAAAAAGTAAACCCAACTTCACGTCCCACATCTCAGCCACAATGTGATCACACAGTGGGTGCTGTAGCATGTGCTCACAATCCCAGCCAATCAGGAGGAAGATTTCAAGTTTGAGGGGAGGTGAGGCAAGGCCATGAGAGTCGGTCTCAAAGGGCTAGGACTGCCAATTTAGCTCAATGATAGAGTGTCCCTGGGTTCCATCCCCAGAACTGCAAAACACTTGTTTCTGAGGGAGGTGTTATTCAGAGGTAGTAGATACTTAGGAGGTGGGATATACCACCAAAATGCATTGTGGCACATAGGACTATCTCTCCCTTCTTTGCTTCCTGACCACAAAATGAGAGGTTTGTTGTGGCAAGTGCTTCTGCCAAGACATACTGTTGCACCACAGGCTGAAAGCAATGAGTTCAGTTGATTGAGAAAACTTCAAAAGCCATGAACCAAAATAAACCTTTTCTCTTTTTAAACTAATCACCTCTGGTATTTTGTTATAGTAACAGAAAGCTGACTAATACAGATTGCCTTCCAGCTATAAGATGTAGGTAGTGGGCTGGAAATCAGGCTTATTGGCAGAGCAGTAATGTGACATGTGCCAGACTCTGGGTCTGATCCCCTGCATAGCAAGGAAAGGAGGTGGGGATGGAAAAAGATGTATGTGAAACATCATTGAGTTTCAGATTTAGGGGCTGTGGAGATAGCTCAGCAGTTTAAGCACTTGCCTAAGCAAGTGCAAAGACCTAGGTTCGATCCCCACTATCACATCCTGTGCTGGCCCTGTGCCAGGCTTGCTGAGCTATACACCAAGACCAGGCATGGTGTATACCTGTAATTCCAGCACTGAGGAGGCTGAAAACGAGAGGCTCACCAGGAGTCCAAGCTGTGTAGTGAGGCCCTATATCAAATACATAAAATAAAATAAAATAAAATGAATTTCATATTTAGACTTGGGTCCCACCCTCCAATATATCCCATTATATGTATGCCAATATTCTAAAATCTGAAAAAAAGGAATGTGAAGCTTAAAACTCTTAGATCCTGAGTATTTCAGATCCTGAGGATAGTCAGTCTGCAGTTCCTATCATAGCCACTCAACTCTGCCATTGCAGGCTGAGAGCAGCCAGAGAAGGTATGTAAGTGAGTAGATGTGGCTGGTTATATTTCAATAAAACTTTATTATTTAATTCACATTCAAAATAAACAGGCAGAGAGCCAGATTTGGCCTGGGATGATACCTGATCCACTTTTGCTTTATCTGTGAGGACAGAGAAGGAAGGAAGGAAGGATGCTGTTTAGGAAATTGTTAAACATTTTACTGCCATCAACACATTTTGGAAAAGAGTAGAAATAGTAAATGATTAGATAAGTTATGCATGTATAATTCAACATGCTTGTGAAAAAGTGAAGGATAATCACCAAAAATGTAAAGTATAGAGCTCTCAAATTACCAGAAAGGAAAAAAAAGTATGAATATATACTGGTGAAGGTAAAACATAATTTTCCTTGCCATACCCGAGCCAGGCACTCTAGAAATGTGGTCCAGTATGGTAGAATGTTATCTAATTGGCACCCACCTGTGATTTGAAAAGGACCTGATTTGAGTGAAAGAAGCAAGCATTATTCCAGGAATATATCTTATGGGGTATTTGTTTTGCATGAGAGATAGCTAGCTAATATTCAGTGATTGGGTAAAAATCTCATAGGAACCAGAAACTTGGATAATCAGTCAGGCATTCAAAATTTACCGGAGACCAGAATAATGCAATACCAGATATTATATAAGACAATAATGATAGCAAAGTACAAATTGCAGTCCCTTCTCTCAAGAAGCGGACGTATAAAGATGATGTTCCAAGTAAAAGAGTATGTCTTAATTGCTGCCTGCCCAAACCCAGGATATAACTCACCAAGCAAGAAAGGCTCTCAGTGATGCAGAGACTCTTGCTTTGAGAATGGAGCTCTACGGCTGCTGGCTGACCTGCCTCACTAGAGTCTCTGTCCCCTCCCCTTAGCGGAGGCCTCTTCTAGGCAAAATTTTGTCTTATTTGCTTTTCCTTGGCTTCTCTCGCATTCTTTACTGTGAAGACTCTGAGCATGGCTTGGCGGTGGAGGTGCGGTGGGCCGAGACAGAAAAAAGCCAACGACACGAACACATCAGCAGAGACGAGGAGGAAAAAGGAGATACAGATATTATGGCATCCTCTATAGCTCACTGGTGCTCTAGGAGATTTGAGGTACAGCACCTGCTGCTTGAAATTCCCTTTCTTATTTTCTGTACATCGAGCTCTGTTCACTCTTCCCATGCCAGGTGAGATGTTTTCTCCTGCAGAAGTCCTCCCATATTTTCAGCCCTCAAACAGGTTAAGAATCAGCCTTGCTTCTTCAGAGCATGCTGTTTGCGCTGTCTGGACCCACACGTGACACCCCAGGTCCTCTCTGTTGTGCTCCTTTTCACTTGTCATGGGTACAGATGACATATCATTATGGATTTTCAAATATTAAAAATTTTCCTTTGGGTTCCATAGTCCACCACAGACATTAATTTGGACAATTCTTATTTATTTATTTTAGGGAATAATAAAATAAATAGTTTATTTATTTTAGGGCGTGCAGGGTCTCATTACTAGATTGGACTCATAGTGATCCACCTGTTTACAGTCTCCCAAGAGCTGGGATTACAGGGGTGTAGCACCATGCCCAGTCTCAATTGCTGTCTCAGCATGCCCCAGGGGCAGGAATGGCATGGCAGGCCCAGGATTGAACCCCTGGCCCCTGTGCCTGCTTGCAGGTGCTTTCATCCACTGAGCTATTTGGCCGACACTTAATTTGGACAATTCTTATGCCAAGGGGCTCAGCGCAGACTCTATGCCTTACATCATTTCTACCTACTTCTACCACCACTCGCTGAACGCACAAGCTAAGACTGCTTAGGCGACATTCTTGGTGCTCCTGGGCACCCGATTCCCCTTGTACTGATAGATCACACTTATTACTTAATGTGTTCTATTTCCTTATTGGTGCCTCATCTTAAGCACCTGAAAAGCAGAATTTCTGGCTCCTTATTGCATTTCCAGTGTCCAAACAGCTGATGCTCAAAAAACATGGAGTAGAATGGGTTATGTATGAGAAGTACTAAGTCACAATCCTTAGTGTGAGCAGGAGAGAAATAAAGTTTGCTTTTCAGAAGTTGAAATGGTTTAGAAATTTAAAATCCTTTTGAATGAATCAAGTCAACATCACACAATTAGATACTAATTGGATACATGTTAAATCAGATTGGCAGATAGCACTGATGCGAGCTGAATTTGCATAATTTGGGGGTTTGCACGGAGAAATCGTGCTCTGATGGAAGGGCAGGATGCAGACAGAAAAGGTACAATGAACAGATTACAGCTATTTTTTTCAGCTGTGCCAGAAATGGCAAAGGCAGGGCTAAGCTGTAGTCGGACTTCCAAAATTAACATGGAAACACTCAGTCCTAGCAGGCATTTTCAATATAAGCTGACATGATAATTAAATATCAATCCCAACCAATCAGCATATGTTTTTGCATTTGCTTTTAGATCTGATTCTCTCTTGCATGAGACAATTGTGGAAATTTTTAGGCCATGAGAAAAGCCAATGCCATAGATAGTTGGTGTGGTAAGTACACTTGAGAAACCTCGTTGCCCATACACAAGGCACGCAGAAGCCTCCCGAGAGCGCTGGGTGTGTGGCTGTCTTCAGCTTAACCACCCTGTGGGTTGTACTCACTGATTTATTTCTGGCAGCCGTTCTGCTTGCCATGGGTATTTCCTCATTGTTAGCTGATTCATCTACTTTGCAGAATGTGCCTTTTGATATTTTAAGCAGCCAGGAAAATGAAGGCCCATTATTATATGGGCTGGCCCTGGAAGGCAAATCTAGAGGAAGAAAGCCCCTCCTGGGCTCCTGGCTCTGTCTCAGGGAGGTTTTGTGTTTTCTGGCTGTGAGTGTCAGGAAGCCTCTGGCAGGGCTGTGAGCACTAGATAAACTGTGCAGCGAGGTAGGGCACCTCATTAATTTTGCTTTCCCCATCTTCCTTAACTGTAACAAGCCCAGTGCTGAGGCCTTGATGGTGCTCACCAACATTTAATGAATTGAATGGTTCTTTGGGGACGTGAGTGGACGGCTAAGAATGCAGGCCCAGCCATTTTTGACCTGAGTTTGAAGGACAGAAAGCTTCCTTGAGCCTCTCCCCAAAATGGCCTAAGGTCACCACCATGGGTCCAGCTTACATGGGGTGGGGGTGGGGGAAAGGTCAGGTACCTATGGAGATTGTTAAATTTTTCATGTTATTTAAGAGTAGGCCTTTTGCAGCTTGCAGTCTCTCCTCTCTCTCTCTCTCTCTCTCTCTCTCTCTCTCTCTCTCTCTCTCTCTCTCTCTCTCTCTCTGTCTCTCCTGTAAGGGTTTCACTCACTCTTAATCACTTGCATTTGTTGCAGTTGACTTTCTAGGCACTGCAATGCACTGTTAACATGAAGCGAGACTCCTCCCTGGCAAAGCCAGGGCTCACTCATCTCGCAGGGGCTGCCCCTTGCACTTTCACGCCACTATTGCCAAGCTGAGCTTTCCAAGCTTTCGCACTTGCTCTAAGCGAGTGTCACTCCTTCCTTCCCCAGAAGGCTGAGGCCACCCTCTCTGGGCTTTTGTCTTCCATTCTATACTTGTCTACCGCCATTTCCCTGCTGTCACCTTGTCTGAAAGGAACTCTCCTTCCCACGTGCCAGGTTAATGCTCCTTTGCAGGGCCCATGAAACCTCGCCCTGTCTCCTTTAGCTGCCTGTTTCTTTGGGTGTCATCCTTCCCAGTCTTTCCTCTCTCTAGTGTCCCCTTCCTCCATAACTGCTGAGATGTTTGAGGTGTGTGTCCTAGAAAATACACGATAATAAAGATGCACACAAGCTAACAAGGACCCTCCGCTTGGTCTTCCCTCCTCTTTTGTCCCCCATTCTATGTGTCTCATGTTTTTCTCTCTTAAGTTATGAGTCGGTTCTCTGAGCCTCTTATGCCCTAACTGCCTTTCCCCTAATAACCCGAATTCTGTTTCTGCTATTTGAGAGAAAGAGCTCTTTGCAGCACCTGAGCCCCTGGGTAGCCACTTTACGCTTGGCTCACTCTTATGAGCTTGGGCATCCTGGACCCCGAAGTTAATACAGATGGTCATGACTTCTTTTGATGCTGTAGATCCCCACTATCTACTGAATCCAGTGCAATCTACAGCTTCCCTGAACTCCCAAATTGCTGAATACACTTCTGTCCTCAGCCCACTGGATCTTTCTCTGGCACTAGACCATTGGTCTCTCCTGTGTTGGCCAAACTGTCTTCTTCACCTCTCTGGGCTTGTAGCTTTGATTCCCTAATTGATCTGTATCTGCCTTTTTGCTCTTTCCCTTCAGCACCTTCATGCACAGCTCTCCTCCTCAGGGCTCATATGCCCCTCCTTTACATGCTTTTCAGTGATGAAATCATTCGTTCAAGTTTTGACAGGTCAGTCCCAAATCTGCTTCCTCAAGCCCAGCCTATCCCTTGAACTTCCTCCTAGTATCTGTATGTTTGATGGAACTGTTTTTTACAGGAGGTTTTATTCCTTTTTTGGTGCCGAGGACTGAACCCAGGGCTTCTAGCTCGCTAGGCAAGCATTCTCCCGCTGAGCCAAATCCCCAGCCCCGTATCTGCGTGTTTGATAAACTCCATAACGTATCAACCAAGCACTGTCCATTTCCTCTCTGCAAACTTGCCTCTCCTCCTCCATCCCTCAGTGACTGTCTGCCCCACCCGCACTCGCTGTCAGAAACTTTAGCATCCTACTTAGCAACTTTTCCCCTTCACTCTATTCACTCTTGATTACTAATTCCACCAACTTAACCTACTAAATATTTGTCAGAACTCTTTCCTTCTTTCCCAGAACTTCTGTCCCAGTTCAGCCCCTCATCATTTCTCGCCTGGATTCCCAATAGGTCTCCCTGCCCCTAGGCCTTTCCTCCTTCAATCAATTCTCCTTAGAGCAGGAAAATCTATTTTTAAAACATGAATCTGACCCTGTTATTCTCCTGCTTTAATCACTTGGATCAAGTCCAAGCTGCTTAACACGGCATAAAAAGCCCTCATGATCCGCCTGTGCCAGCTCCTTGGCACCCACCTCCCACCCTGCTCCACCCTAGGTGACACACGGAACGGCTTGGGTCATGGCACGTTCCCCTCCCCCCTTTGCACAGGCCCTCTGCCTTCATTTGTGTCTACAGGTTTGCCAAGGCTGCCCCTCCTTGTCCACAACTGGGGATGAGTTCTCCTGGGTTAAAGGTCTTTAGGACTTTGCAGTACCAGGTACACACTTCCATCACTGCACTTCTGAGGTGATTTTTTTTTTAAATTCTATTTATTTATTTATTTATTTATTTATTTGGTACAGAGTCAGTATGCAGCTCTGACTTGTAATGATCCACCTGTATCAGCTTCTTCAGTGCTAGGATTACAGCTGTGTGCCACTACACCCAGTTACGTGGTAGAGGGGATTGAACCCCGCCCTTCTGAGGCATTTGATGGTTATGGCTTACTAGCCTGTCTCTCTTCTCTACACTAAGCATTCCTTTGAAGGGAAAATAGCCTCCAACTTGCTCTTTGCCAAGTCAGTAGTCTATACCAGATATAGACACCTAGAGGTCATATTGCCAGAAGGCATAGTTATCCTCCCTGATACCTTTCTTTTGCCCTCTCTCAACAAAAATTTATTATGTGCTCATCTGTGCTTTGCTGTTTCTGCAAGCCAATGGTGAAGTTGATGGATAGGGTCTTTCACCTTATTTGTTTGCAGATATGTAGGTCTTCTTAGCAGTGCTAGTCTACTAGTGGTTCTGAAGTTCAGGTTATGCTAACACATTCGTCTTCCTGATCATCTTTTGGTATGACAAATTATCACCTGTTTTATGAGGTAGAGAAGAGTTTAGCATACAGATTAAGAGCTTTAGGGCTGGGGAGATAGCTCCGAGGCACAAGTGCCTGCTGGGCAAGTGCAAGGTCGTGAGTTCGAACCCCGGTCCCAAAAAAAAAAAAAAAAAAAAAAAAACAGATTAAGAGCTTTCCATTTGAAAAACTGTGGACTAAACCTGCTTCTCTCACACACTTATTACCTGATTTTGGTCTAATGACTTAACTTCACTTAACCTGTTTCCTTATAAGTAAAATGTAGATAATATCTAATTGCTAAAATATATATATATTAGTATTATATATAGTAATATTTATAAGCAGCATGGGCTGTTACACAGTAAATACTCAATAGGTAATGGCTTTTGTTGTTATTCAAATGTTGAAAAATACATAGGGAAAAATCAAGGAAATTAAGACCTTACACAAAGCACTTGAATTTCTTTGGGTTTTGTTTCTTCGTATTTAAGGTAAGGGAGGTGCTAGATATAATTATCACTGTCTCCTCAACCTGGCTTTCTTGGGAAACCAACCCACCCACAATTCTAGGAAACAGTCCTCTGTACCACACAACTCTCCCCTCTACCACAGCTGATAGGGACATGGGTGGGCAATCAGATTCCCTTCCAGGAGTGGGGGATTTGGTTCCTGAGACAATGGCTCAGCTGATGAGTGGGAACATGAGGAGATGAATGTGTGACTGTACTAAAGACATACAGATTAAATCTAGGTTATAGGAAAGCCATAGAGAAGACCTAGAGTATGTATTTAAACAGAGTACAGAAGAGAAAAGAATAAAAATGGTAGAGAGATCATTCTGCCCTGTGTCAGGATGAAGAAATTTCAAACCTGAGTTACGTTGCCTTGTTTCCCATCTTTGTATATAGATGGGCTGTTCTATCTTTATATTAAGGTCCTTACCCTAAATTAGTTTGAATAAGGGATCTGTTGCCAGCAATTAAATGATCCCTAATTTCTGAAGTGTTTTTCTTTTTTTTTTTTTTAACTTAAAAAACCACACAGTGTGGCTTTAGGCTCTCTTTTCAATTTTCTTTCTTGAGATTTGGTAAAGGAACATTGTGGCAACCTTTAGTTTACTTTAGGGTTTTCTTTAATGAGTTCTTGTCAAATTTTTCTGCCTACACACTAAGAAATCTTGGTTCAATATTTTGCTGCTACAACAAGCCGATATTGAGTTCAGCAATAATCTTCAATAGATCCAAATATGTCCTTTGGATTTGACTCCAAATCCTTCAACTTATTTAAATACACTAGAATTTTTACCTGAGAACATTGCCAACCTTTAAACAGCTCCAGCAGGCATTTTTCTTAACATTGTCTCATGAGTTGATAAAGGCTTGGAACACTAGCCATGGTGCGTCAGAACATATTACGGAAAGCACAGTTTGGACAGACGGGGAACTGAGGGTGTTCTAGTTATACTATGTACATGTGGGATAGTAGTATCTATGAGTAGCTACTTAAATTAAATTAAGCTACTTAATTAAAATTAAATGTTCTATTCATTTTTAATAATTTCTTTTTAAGACCTTATAACAACACATGGCTAATGGGAAGTCACAGAGCAGGTACACCTTATTTGTATCTACAGTGAAATTTCTATCAACGTTGTACAGAAAGATTAAGTATCAATTCTGGCAAGACAGATGTAGACAATAAATCCAGCAGACACAGTGGGTGGTTTTTGAGTAAAAGACATCAAGATAGGGGCCTCAGAAAAGCTAATAGTTGAAGACAACTGTAGGTAGCAGTGTGTCAATCAGCCAATAGGACTTCAGAGGCAGAATTTCAGCTCCTGGGGAGGAGCATATTACTTGGTGTACTTAGAATGGGCTTGGTTATGAGATAGAAGACTTCCACATTATCACTTGCTAAAGTTGGTAACTTAAATGCAAGACTAGTTTATTTCTCTATCATGAAGCTCAGTAAAGGTTACAAAGGACTTTTGAGATGGAGCACAGTGTCAGCTGCCTAGACACAGAAGTGAAAAATCTCTCCTTTTGTTTACAGCAAAGCTAGCATATGGCTCTAACTTCTCCTCCAGAAAGACTGGGAAATGTAGATCAAATGTGTACTTGGTTAGAGCTAACCATCTCTATGCTAACTCTCCCTGTAAGGAATAGTGTTCTAGAGGCTGGTAAAAGCAGAAATTCTCATCAGCAGACTCGTGCAGGACTGAGGTTGTTCTGGCATTTACACAGCACCTAACACACAGCAGGCGCTCGATAGGAAATTGTTGGGTTGTGTTGACCCAGATCCTAGAGCTGGGCCTGCGATGGCCACCAAATCCCAGAAAGAGGGAAAAATTCATGCTGAGGCCCAAGAGGTTGGAGAAAACTCCTTAACACCCTTCAGATTATAGACAGAATTGGCTCCTTATAGGGGAAGGGAGACTGAACCATGCAGTGTAGTTGGGTTTTGCCCTTATACACAGACAATTAAGGTCTCTCTGCTACTTTATCTCTTCAGTTTGGTATTTTACTAATACTTTCATGTCCACTGCAAATATGAAGATTTTATTAGAAATGCCCTTATCAAGATTACTGGGAAAAACCTAACCCTGATCCTTTATGATTATCTTCCTGGAGAAGTGACCAAATATTCGCTTAATCTTATCCTTTACATCCTGTTTCTGCACCCATTCCTGTTCCCTTATGAGACCTTTCCCCTTGTACCCATCATGCCCTGATTTCTTAACAGTCTTTGAAATGGAATCTTGCCAAAGGCTTATTGAAAGTCTGAGTAGGTTACATCCACCAGTTCCCTTATCTACATGTCTATTTATTCCCTTCCAGAATATCCATAAATAAACATTGGCTCTGCCCCAAGGTTCAGTCCTTGGGGCTTTGTTCCTGTCTCTTTATTCTCTCACGTAGGGATCACATGCACTGGCTGCTCAGGCTTTAACCTCCTCCTCTCCATGGCTGAGCTGGGCAGCCCTGCCTTTTCCATCCTCTCCAGTTCCGCCTCTGATCCTGATGGCTCCCTCCCTATATGTCTACAACTGAGTGGAACATCTCCCGTGAGCCTCCTCTCCCCCTTTCTCTCCCATTTCGGTTTCTTGTATCATCAGGGATGTAGTCACTCAGGCTTAGCAGGATGACTCAGCTTTGACTGTTCATGGCCCCTCCCCACACTCCATCCCGTTAGTATTAAGTCTGGTGCTTCCTCCACCAAGCCTCTCAGATTTCTTCCTTCCTTTCCCTTTTGCACTGTCATCACTCAAATTTAGGTCCCCGTTGTGTTATTCTTGTAGCATGGCATAAACCACCTTGCTATGCTTCTTCCAACTGACTTCACGTTCACTCGTGTTGAGCCATTGGGTTTGGAGACATCTATGCCTGTGTTCAAATCCTACCGTGGCTATTTAAAAGCTTGGTGATCGTGGGCGAGTTACTTTACCTTTCTGTATCTCAAATGTACAGCATCTTCATTATTCTTAACAATAATTAAGAAATTAAAGGTGTTAATTTACCTAGTTCTAGGAATTGCCCTAGCTGTGCCAGACAGTGTCTCATTTACAGTAACCTAAGAGGGAGTTATTTTTGCTGCCCTTATTTTCTAGATTAGGAAGTCAGATAAAATTAATTTTCCCAATGTCATACAGCGAGTAATCTTGGTGTTCAGATGTGACTCTAGACTCCATATCTAACCACTACTACACTGCCTCCCCAAACTGCATTAATGACAGTCATTCTAAAATGCATACTGGATCATCCTCATCAGTGGTCATCTTTCGTAGAAATAAAGCCCATTAAGCTAAGAAGTGTTTTGTAGTAACCACTATCTAAAACATTTTAATTCTTTCCAATGTTGATTATGATTCTCAGGAATCCACAACATTTATGTTTCTGATGATAATAAATTTCATGTATTAGATTAACACCCCCAGTCAGAAACGTAAAAGGTAAAAAAAAAAAAAAAAAAAAATTAAAAAGTGACTACATGGAAGTATAAGAGGGTGCCTAAGTGAGTCATTACATAAAGGATTAAAACCTTGGGGAAATAAATTTGTAATCTTAAATTCCTTTGTTAGAAAAGAAAGGTTAAAAGTCAGTTATCTAAGTAGCCCTCTCAAAATTTTCAAGAAAGAACAGCAATTTATTCTCCAGTAATTTAAAGAAAGAAAACAACAAAGACTAGAAATCAATAAATAGAAAGTAAATATAAAGCAAAAAAAATCAACAAGATCAAATATTGGTTTCCTGGAAAGTCTAATAAAGTCTAATTTATTAGTCTTCAGGCATAGCAATCAAAAAGGTAAGAGATAAATAACTGTATCAAAAATGGCAACAGGTCACTATCACAAAGCCCACATATGTTATAAAAATAATAAATGATTTCATGAATGATTTAAACCAGTATATTTAGAAATTTGGATGAAATTGATAAATTCTTAGGATAAAATTTACTAAAACTGACATAAATAAAATAGAAAATCTAAGTGTATCCATACTGTTTAAAAATTAACCTTCAATTTAAACCCTCTGCGTGGAGCCGGTAAGATAGCTCCATGGACTAAAGCACCTCCTTAGGCAAGCTTAGGCGAGCTCAGGGACTGCGGTTCGGTTAGCACCACATGCACCAACACTACCCCCAGGGTAGGCTGAGCCCGCCAGAGTCCCGGTGCGGTGGTGCATGCCTTTAATCCCAACCTTTGGGAGGCTGAAAGCAGGAGAATCACTACGAGTCTGAGCTGCACAGTGAGGCCTTGTAACAAACAAATACATGAAAATAAACACAATGAATTTTTTTAACAATCCTTATTTAGTACAAGATCCACAGGGTCTACAGGGTCTCACTACACAAATCGGATTCCCAGTGATCCTCCTGTTTTCAGCCTCCCAGGCAATGGGAATACAGGCACACACGCGCCACCTCGCCCAGTCTCAAGTGCTGTCTCCGCACACCCTGAGGGCGGGGCCAGCATGGTATTCCAGGGATCGAACCCTGTTCCCGGAGCCTGCCTAAGCAAGTTCTTTAGTCTGCTATGCTATCTCGCCAGCCTCATAACAATAAATAAATGA
>PVJA010007988.1:41607-66370 GCA_004027025.1 Myocastor coypus | reverse complement strand
GTATTTGGTTTGGGTGGGCACGGGTCCTGAGATTGCCTCCTACTCCTTGTTGTTATCATTTTGTATGGAAGCGACCTCTGCACTTTGGTGGTGTTATGCTGTGTCTATGGGCGTTTGGTCTGGAGACTCCAAGGTGGTTCTTCTACAGAGGTTCCTGACTCTTGTGTTGGGGCTCTGGCTGCTAGCTTTTGTGAATCGTGGCGGATGTGGTCTGTAGGTGGAGGTGGAGCTTTGGGATTGAGTAGTCCTGGTAGCCTCGTGGACCAGATCGGTTGTCAAATGGGCTATTTGATGGGTTCGGTGCTGGAGCTTGGGCTGGAGGGGTTCAAAAAAAGGGGGGGGAGGGCGGGGAAAGGGAAGGCAGGCCAAGGATCCTGACCCTGCCGGTGCCCGGGCTCAGCTCCCAGCGGTGCGATTTGGGTCTGGGCTGGAACAGGAAGTTAGTCACGGAAACGCAGAGGCAGGGCATAGTGGTGCAGGGAGCTTACCCGCAGCTGGTGCGCAAGCTCAGCTCCCAGCAGTGCGATTTGGGTCTGGGCTGGAACAGGAAGTTAGTCGTGGGAACGCAGAGGCGGGGCAGAGGGGCGCAGGGAGCTTACCCGCAGCGGGTGCGCAAGCTCAGCTCCCAGCGGTGCGATTTGGGTCTAAAAACTGCATTTAAATACATAACAGGACTATTAATCCAGATGAAAATGCCTATTAAGAGAAAACAGCTAAATTATAAAATTTTCCTTGTGTGCCTTAGTATTATATAACTAGTACCTTTGATGAAAACACAAAGCTGAACTGACATGACTTTTTGTTGTTATTGTTGTTAAATAGATGTGTTTCACTAAAATATGCACTCCTTGAAGACAATAACTCTGATTTTCTTGTATTTTTTTTATTTTTTATTTAATATTTTTATTGTATAAATTTAACGTTATATTACATATTATAATCATCAGATCAGTTTAGATTAATACATATAGGTATATAAGATTGATCAATTAAACATTCACACATTCAATCAACATTACTTTTTTTTTTCTTTTTCCCTTTCTTATTTTAAAAGTTGACACATTGCATATTGTCCTCACAACAGTTTTACAAAAACTCTTTTTTCATTTATATATTTGGCACAGGGTCTCACTCTGTAGCTCGGACTCATAGTGATCCTTCTGTTTTCAGCCCCTCCAGTGCTAGGATTATAGGTTTTCACCACCACACCCGGACTCATTCATTGGCTCAATGAACCCAAGGAGCAAGGCTGGCACAGCCTGTGGGACTCGGAATTAAGCCATCGTCCTTGCACTTGCCACAGCAGATGCTTCGTCCATAGAGGTATTTCTCTGGCCCTTCTTTGTGCTTTTATAGCATTTTATATAGTGCTTTCTATGCAGTGAACACCCAGAATGTACCAACTGAGTGATTATTACCCATGTTTTCCAAAATCCTCAAATACATAAGAATGCTTGAAGGGATAGCAAGAAAGGTCAGTGGACAAACTGACTGCCTAGGCAAGCACAGGAATCGAGGTTTGATTCAGGACGTCACATGCCGCATTGGCCACGGCCCTGGGTGTACTGAGCCTGCCTCCAATACTGGACGTGGTGGTGCACAGCTGCAATATCAGCACTGGGAAGTTTGAACAGAATGCTTCAGGTAGAAACTTCAGCAAGCTCACCACACCCAGAACCCTCCCCAGCCATAAGCCAGGCCTGGTGCCTGTGTGGAACAACCACATGTTTGCCACACCCTAGAACTTTTCTAGCCAGACCCCAGTCCTGGCATGGGTTTGGGAATATCCACACACTCGCAGAAACCTCCTCCATCCTTGACAGTAATTGCATGTTCCTCCTGTGGAATCCTGTGGCAGACCTCCCTGCAGAGATGCTGGGGTCAGACACACACAGATAATCCAGGAACTAAACATCTTGAGGGAGATACAGCAGATTCACTTCCACACGATACAGCACAAAGAAGTTCACCACAGCAGTCAGACCTAGCCAGGCACATCTGGAAAAGATCGAACTTGGTAGATCCAGACCTGGTGTAGTGGTTGATACAATGCGTCAACTTGGCTGAGTGACTCAGCAGCCCGGTTCCCTGTTGGTGGGAGCCCCACTCTGGGGTACAATTGTTCCTTCCCTGGAGTGTGACCAGGGCCCGCCTAGGATATGATTGGCTTTCTCCCTAGAGCGGGATCAAGGGCCCATCCTGGGGTATGATTGGTTCCACCCTAGGAAACAATGGGCCCACGTCAGAATGACTGAGCACAAAAAGACTTTTTAAAGGGATGAAGAAGGAGTCAACACTTCACTTCATCGGAGAAACTTCAGTCTTCACATTCAGACTGGACTTCATCGTCTGGCTTGCAGCGCAGACTCTTCGGCCTCTAGCTTGGATCTTTCGCCATTCGTCGTAGACTCTTCAGTGTCCATTACAGACACTTCAGTCTTCCATTGCAGACCCATCAACCAACAGACATTAACACGGAGTGCTGCAGTTAATTCCAGACCTCGGGATTGAATTCTTCAGTCCAGAGCGTGCAGACACTCTGTGCGCGCTTCCTCATCTGACTCTGTGGCTGACTATTGTAAGCCAATCTTATAATTCCTTACAGATTGTATATTTTGTATTAATATCCATTCCTTATATTATATCTATTCTGTTCCTCTAAGTAAAACCCTGACTAAAACACCTGGTAAGCTGAACCACTTTGTTGACCCAGAACTATGAGAGCATCCTTTCTCTTTCACTGTTGATTGATACACAGGGCAATAAGTAACTGAGGTGAACCCATCAAAGACTTTAGTTTAGTACATGGTGATAGACCTGAGTCAAGTTTTAGTTTTCAGCATATGGAGAGCCAATATTTCCAGCAACATTTGTTAAAGAGGCTATCTTTCCTCTAGTAAGCATGTTTGGTCCCTTTGTCAAAGATAAGGTAGCTGAGTGTGTTTTTAGTTGCTTCTGCATCTTGTAATCTATTGCATTGATCCTCAGGTCTATTTTTTTGCCAGTACCATGCTGTTTTTATCACAGTAGTAGTAGTATAATTTCAAGTCAAGAATTGTAATGCCCCCTGCCTTATCTTTGCTGCCCAGGATAGTCTTTTTATTCTAGGTCTTTTCTGCTTCCAAATAAATTTTAGGAATGATTATCCAGGTTTGTGAAGTATGTTAGTGCTATTTTGATAGAGATTGCTCTAAATATGTATTACAATTTTGGAAATATGCTTATCTTCACAATGTTGGTTCTTCCCACCAAGGAGCATGGAGTGCCTTTCCATTTTCTGAAATCCTCTACAATCACTTTTTTCAGAGGCTGTAATTTTCATTGAATAGACCTTTTACTTCTTTAGTTAGACTATGTATTTTATCTTCTGTACTGCTATAGTAAAAGTAAAAGTTATTGTGTCTTTAATTTCCCTCTCAATATGATTATTCTCTATGTAGAGGAATGCTGTTGACTTTTGGGTATTAACTTTGTGTCTGGCTATGCTACTGAATCTGTGTATCAATTTTAGTAGCTTCTATGGGCTTGTGAGATAGCTCGACAATTTAAAGTGCCTGCTTAAACAATATTAGGCCACCTAAAGGGCCACAGTTCAATCCCCAGCACCACATGCTTCACCAGCCCCACACCTAGGGAAGAAAGAAAGAAGGAAAGAAAGAAAGAAAGAAAGAAAGAAAGAAAGAAAGAAAGTTTAAAAGCATCTAGTAGCTTCTTAGTGGAATTCTTTAGATCTTCAAAGTAAAGTATCATATAGTTTACAAATAATGATATTTTAATTTATTCTTTACCTATTCTTACTCCTTTTATTGCTCTCTCTTGTCTAATGGCTCCAGCTAATAATTTCAGAGCTATATTGTGATGATAGAGGACATTCTTGTCTTATACCAGATCTGAAAGTAAAAGATTTCAGTTTTTCTGCATTTAGAATTACGTTTGCCATTTGATTGTCATAAATGGCTTTTATCAGATTAAAGCTGAGGCCATTTATTCCAATTTTCTGTTGAACTTTGAACATGAATGAGTGTTAGAGTTTGTCAAATACCTTTTCTGCATCAACTGAGATGAGTATGTGGATTTTGGGTTTGGCTCTAATGACACAGTATATTGCATTTATAGATTTGTGTATGTTGAACCATCCTTACATCCCTGGGATGAATCCTACCTTGTCATGATGTATAATCTTCTTGATGATTTGCTGTATTCTATTTGGTCAGATTTTATTGAGTATTTCTACATTTATTTCATGAGGGAGATTGGCCTGTAGTTCAATTTTTTAGTTGGATCTTTCTCTGGTTTTGGTATCACTATAATCCTTGCCCCAGGAATGATTTTGGAGGATTGTTTCCTTTTCAGTTTCATTGAAGAGTGTGAGGAGTATTGAGATTTCATCTTCTGTAAATTTCTTGTAAAATTCAGTGGTGAATCCATGAGGACCTGGACTTTTCTTTGGCTGACACTGACAAAAAATCTACAAATTGCTGTACATGGTTTCAATGTAAATCCTGAGGGGATTTGACTGCTTTGTCAGATACAAAATTTATATGTTTTGTTATTATAGGTCTTGCTCTATTATGGTGTTAACCATCCAGAAGAAAAGTACAATAATGGGTATAAAAAGTAACACCATATTAATATTCTGAGCTGTAAAAGGCTCAAGTCAACAGTTTCTGACATGAGTAATTCTGCTGATGACCCATTATGATTATGGACTATTGCACTATATTAGGCTATTTTGCTGAAGACATGCACCTACAAAATTTCATGGCAACAAAACAACCATGTCTGACAAAAGAAAGCAAAAATGTGCAATATAAATCATAGAGCATTTGTAGTGCAAACTAATGAGATATACAGCTACTATCTCTTAGTTCAATGAGAAAAAAGATCTCTACTAATAGTGTTTAGACAAGATATCATGTCTGCATCTTGTACTCTGAATAACTACTCCAAAGGAAATCATATGCAATGTATTCATTATTGTAACTGTTGTACTAACCTAATGTGAAACTGTCTCATTGCTATTTCTTTTTCATTAAAATTTTAAAAATAGAATACTTTAAAGTCAGACTCAAAGAACTGAGCTACCTTAGGAGTCCGGATTGACTGGCCCCTCATTCCAGCCATTGTTTTAGCTATTTCCAGCTCCATCAGCCAATAGGCACACACTCTATAGTCTTATCCTGGGTATGAGACCCCATAATAGTGCCAAATGACACAAATTTTACCATGCAATGTAAATATAACAGTTTTTAACTCACAAGGTTCATTTTCATCCATTGTCTCATATAATCATCTTTCTTCTGCTTTATTTCTTCATCAGTTTCACACAAATGCATTTATTCTATAAGAAGGAAATGAAATATCTGGCCAAAGTCCATACTTGAAGGATGTGGACATTGAAAACAGGCTTTGTGTTAGCCTGGGAAGTGAGCATGATACTGCCAAAGAGTCTGGTGAGAGGGTTACAGGCACTGTGTTTGAAAACTATGTTCTGTCCCAAACTGAATTGTCTGGGGAAGTCATTCAATTAGCGGTAGAGTGAAAGTGGTGCCATGTACATCACAGAGCAACTTGAAGGGTCAAATATCATGACACATATAAAGTGCACCAAATAACCTAGAATAATTAACACTTCTACTTTTTCTTTTTTGTCAGCTAAATGCTATGCCCTTTTCACAAACTGTACAGGAGAGTTACATTGTACAGATTCCAAGGTTTTGGTCCACACCTACAAGACTAATATTCCCAAGGAAAACACCAGATGATTTTTATTTACAGTCTATTAGGAAACCTATTCAACTAGAAAATATGCTTAGCTCACAATGATCTATTGTTTACTAAAAATGAGACAGAATTATTAATGAAGAACTTACTCCACACTTGATGCAATACTTAGGGGCTTTTTCACACACTTTCATAGTTCATGTGGATGGAGCTTGGTGACAATCGTTCGAAAGTATACAGAAATAACATTTTTCACCCTATACTTCTAACCATGCCACAAAATTTCTTCTAAGTTTGAAGTTCTTGTTTCCCCTAGGTAACTGTAACCAATAATAATAATAATAATAATAATAATAATAATAATAATAATGACAATAATAATAATGATAAAATTAACAGCCATAATATAATTTACTGTTAATTTTTGTTGGATTCAGGCCCTACACTACATATGTTAAGTACATTTTTTTGTTTTATGCTCACATCCACAGCCCCATGATATGGGATTAGCTTCGCCATTTACAATAAATTCTTCTTTTAATCAAAGGTTTAAAATATAGGATCATTCTACAGTACGTTGGGGTAGACTAATACACAATAAAGGTGAAGGAAGGAGAGCAACCCAGTAGTGGGGTTTTCTGAAGAAGATGCAAGAAAATTGCAAATCCAATTCCTTAGTAAGAGAGTCAGAAAGCAGCAGTGACAAACACAAAAAAAATTAGATGACTTTACTGCCATCGTGTGGTAATGCGCTATGTAGACAAGTGGTTCTCTATTCCTCATTATTTCAGTTATTGAGCCTGCCAGAATTTTACTAGGGCACTGTAAAAGAAGGAAAGCAGAGGATCTGGCCCCTGCCTCCTGTCCTTGAGGCATTTGTAAGAGATGTTTCTTCCTCTAGAGTCACCAAGCTGAAATTTATCTCAGCAGATCCAGAGATCAACTATTCCAAGGGTGACACCCTTTTGCCATGTGAACTATTTTAGGAAACAGTGAAATGTTTATATAAACACTACAATCATTTTTTCTATTCAAAATGAAAATAGTTTCATGTCTCTTTGGGTGAATAGATTCTCATTAGTTATTATTGTGAATAGAGGTGATTAGTGAAAAAAAGATGACAGATTGCCGTTGTAATATTTTTCCACTTTCATATGTAAAGCATTATTTTCATAAAGCATTTTTAAGGTACATTTTCATTTCATGAGAAAAAGAACTTCTGATGGTTATAGAGAAATAGGGTTAAAGAGGTGAACTGTACTGTCTATGGTCACAGAGCCATCCTGTAATGTATTCACTCCATTCAATGAAACATTTAGACAGTGTCAGAGTACATAGGACTCCAAAGATATCCAGTTGAATTGAGTTGCTCCCTGACCCAATGATTGTGCTTCTTAACTCTTCTAGATCAGCCCTGCTTCTCCTATAGATGTTGACTCCTCTCTCTCTGAGGATGTAGGCGAATAACTAAACTTTTTTTCTGTTTTAAATGTTTATTAGTACAGGCTCACAGTACACAAGTATATTAACCATCGGGCATTGGTACTTGTACATGACACATCTCAATCCTTTTTACACCTCTGTTATAGTTTGTATATAGGTGCCCCCCACCAAGGCCTAAAGCAGTCATGGGGTAGCTTCTGGAATTCCTAATTGATTATGGTGAAAGTGGGTGCTGCTCTTTCCCTGGGTCAGGTGATTTGCATTTCAGTGTAAGGTAGGAAGAAGTTAGGTGCTTGAGGTGCTGCTAACTCTCCCAGTGATGTTGATCTCTGTCTGCCACCATGGAAGGTTGCCCTCTGCCATGTGACAGTCTGCTTTGGAGCCAGCTAAATATGGACTAAATCCTCCAGCAACTGTGAGCTAAATAAACCTTTCCTTTCCTCATTTTGAGTGTTGGTTTTTTGTCCCAGCAATGAGAGAGGAGTAACTAAGACAATCCCCTCCCACTCCTTTCACTCACATTATTCTTCATCACTTGGTCTACTTCCCTGATGCAAAAGAAAAACTTTCAAACAATGTTGGAGCCAAAAGTTTTCTAAGAGTGGCTATCAGAAACCTCTAGCTAATACTACTCTTAATGGTGAGTCTGTGTAGCCAATTCCTGGTGGCCCATTGAGTGAGTGTTTATTACAGTCCCCTTTCCTTGAATAAAGATATCTTAAGTAGATTTATTTTTATTGTTTGTATATTTGATGTCTAAAATATAATGTTTTGGTATAATGGAAGGATTACTGCAGTCAAACAATTTAACTGGTCATTTTTCTACCATAGCTATCAGTGTGTGTGTGTGTGTGTGTGTGTGTGTGTGTGTGTGTAAAAGTACTATAAATCTGTTTTTCTTCTTTTTAAGAACAAAATAGATAAATATAAAAGTAGATCAAAGTGTTGACCATAAAGAGTAAGAGTAAGCAGATCAGAACTGAAAGCGAGTAGATACCTGGGATCATCTAGTTCAATGCTTTCCATGTAAAAACACAGAAACCAAGACTAAGCATGGGAAAGTGATTTGTTCAAGAAATCCAAAAAAAATTAAAACCCATATGTCTTCATATCCTGGACAGGTTTATTTCTACCACACTCTTGTCTCTTTGTGGACATGAGAATAGCCTAAGTCTTCTCATTGTGCTCTGATGAACACAAACACACACACACACACACAAAAAAAAAAAAAAAAAAAAAAAAAAAAAAAAAAAAAAAAAAAAAAAAAAAAAAAAAAAAAAAAAAAAAAAAAAAAAAAAAAAAAAAAAAAAAAAAAAAAAAAAAAAAAAAAAAAAAAAAAAAAACCGTTGTCCATAAAGAAGGAAACTGACCAAAAACAAAGTTAACGGGAAATGCCTAGAAACTGCACACTTAAAGGTCAGTCCCAAAGTCACCATGAAAAGCTTTGAACTGGCAAGAATGAGAGGAAATGGTGGGACGTAAAGGAAACGAGTCTCACAGAAAGGAAACACAGGGAACATATACACGGCTTTTGTGAAGTCTTGCTTGCAGACCTGCATTAAGTTTAGTAGGTCCCGAAGCCACATATGGGATATTCCTTTAAACAGGCTCTTGAGAACTGGAGTGACAACCTTCCCCAAACAAGTTAGTTTAAAGGAGCCTATTGTGCATTTTATGTATATATTAACTTCACTTAATCATCTCAATTGTCCTATGAGAGAAATCTTCTTAACAATATCCATTAAGAGAGACATAATGAGGTTATGCAGTGCGGCGACATTTATGTAACTAGCAGATGGCAGGGCTCAAGTTTGAGCCATCACCCTGTCCTTTCTGCTCCTTGCTGTAATAGGTGTTTTTCCCCCTGAAAACTAAAGTACTAACAAAACATGAATGAACATAATGATAATGAAATACCAGATGGCAACCACTGATTCATTAGTGTATGCCAAAAACTATACTAGGTTTTTTTCACAGATGATAACATTTAAATCCTTACAATTGCCCTATGAAGTGGCCATGGGCTCTCAAATGATAAACAATGTGCCTCAGGTCATAGAGTTGAGAATATAGTTATGCTAAAGTCCATTCTTGCCACAAGGCCATCTGTACCCTGAGCTCTTCCCTGGGAGTAGTGCTTCCAGGGTTCTTCTGTTTTCCCTGGCTCCCACTACTTTTCAACCTATTACAAGTTTGGTGAAAGATGGCTAGAAGACGCTGTTAAATGCAGCAATTTAGCATTGGACTTTTCAGGGATTCCCTTGTGTGGGGTTATTATGGTACATCTAAATTGACCCACAAGCCTCATGGATTTGGAGGATAACTCAATTATAGGAACACTTTAGCTACCTAGCTGTAGGGAGGCAGAGTCTGTTTGCAGGAGGCAGGTCACTCATGGCCCAGCCTGAGAGGGTATATCTCTTTCTCTAGATCTCTGATGCATAAACACCTTGAATTGAATACCTACACTTCAGCTAGGCCTTAGTGCCGTAGTGCCAGTGGATTATAGACTAAAATGAGAGAAAAAATAAATGTCTTTTTAAAGCTGAGAATATCAGTCATTGCATCTCAAAAATGGGAAAGTCAGGAAATGCATTTGATATAGCAAACAGGCACATGTGAGTGGGACTGCCCAGGGTGTGCCAAATACTCAATTGACCCAGCAACAAGAGCCAGCATGTGACAGAGCGTTCAGCCATCAGACAGGCCCAGTGTGGAAAACTGTGGCCGAACCCCCTGTAGGAAGGCTAGAGACAAAACGCACCCAGATAACTGAGGAGTTCAACATCTTGTCAGAGTGACACAGCAGGTTCAACACCACGCCTAAAGAAGAAAGAAGTGGAGCACAGCAGCCAGACACAAGCCACACCCACCTGGATGAGTTTGAACTTCATAGAGCCGAATCTGGTGCTAAGGTAAGAACTCTACTAACTCTGGGCATGGTGGCACATTCCTACAATCCGAGCACTTGAGAGGTAGGAAACAGGAGGATAATTATGGGTTAGAGCTGCATAGTGAGACCCTTCATACAAAAAAAGAACTCTACCAAAACTTTACACTAAAGATCAGAAGGCAGGATTATAGAAAATGGCAAAGATAAGGAGGAAAATGTGCTCTCAGACCCCAAGCCCACACGGAACAAATGCAGGAGACAATGGCATAGCAGAAATTGAAAATCACACACCTGAAATCTCTGAAATAATAGCATCTGAAGTAAAGAAACAACTTCAGAAAGGTATACAGAAAATCAAATCAGAAATAATTTGTGAAGGGGCTGGGGAGATACCTCAGGAGAATAAGCACATCGCTGGCAAGCACAAGGGCCTGAACTCAATCTATGGTTCCACGAAAAAAACAAACAAAAAAGAAATAATACCTAAAAGTTGAACTATGAAATGAAAACTATAATTAAAGAGAATGAAGTGCTTATAAAGAAGGCAATGAAAAAATAGAGCAGAATAAAAAATGGTGGAATTCATGAATGAACAGTATAGGAAAGCAATAGGATGCATGAAGCAGATTCAAAGTGCTGTACAGGAAATTAAAACCTCAAACACAAGCTGGCAAAACTGCTTCAATGAAAGTGAAAACACACTTTCAGATCTTAAAAACATCACTGCAGCTAGCGAAAAAAAGATCTTTTAAAAACACCTAGGATGAAAGAAAAAATAATTCAACTTGTGCAAGACAATGCAAAGAGGAACAATGTAAGACTAATAGGTATCAATGAGAAAGAAGGAATCAATTCAAATGATATAAAAAGAATATGGGAAGAAGTAATAGCAGAAAACTTCTCAAATATAGGGAAAAAAATTAATATTCAAGGAACCAAAACACATAGAACTCCAAATAACATCAATCCAATTAAAAGCACACCCAGACATATATTAATTAAGATTCCAGAAATTCAGCACAGGAACAATATACTTAAAGCTGCAAGAGAACGAACACCACATTTAAAAGAAAAACCATCAGAATAACAACTGATTTCTCTTTACAAAGTACCAAGTAAAGAAGTCCTCTATCGGGGCTGGGGAGATAGCTCCGTGGCACAAGTGCCTGCCTGGCAAGTGCAAGGTCGTGAGTTTGAACCTCAGTCCCACCAAAAAAAAAAAAAAGAAGTCCTCTATGAAAACAACTTCCCACCCAGACTGATACAGCCTGCAAAACTCTCTTTGAAGTATAATGAAGAAGTGAAATACTTCCAGGAAAAAGAATAACTAAAGAATCTCATGATGACAAAGCCAAGACTATAGAGTTTACTAAAAGATATTCTAAAGAGGGAACAAAATGACCACAACTCCATGAAGGAGAATGGAAAAAACTCACAAAATAGGTCATACAATTAAACACGGGAGAAAAAGAGGTAGACATTAAGAGTCTTTCAATTATTCTTTTCTAGGGCTGGTGAGATCGTTCAGCAATCTAAAGCACCTGATTAGGCAAGCTTAGGCAACTGCAAAGACTACAGTTCAATTCCTGGCACCACATGCTGCACCAGCCCCACCCCCAGGGCAGACTGAGCTAGCCATAAAAAAATCAATTATTCTTTTCTATATATCAGCAAAATATTTCCATCGGTGCACTCCACAAATGGACTTCTGCATTGAATGGGTCATGACTGTGGCCAGATCTATAGAGTGGATACCAAGGAAATAACAGTAGCTCAGTCTCAGAAGTGACATGTGGCTACCAGAAAGCATCATGGACACTGTTCATGTCCACCACATACTAGAATGCTGTGTGGTATCCTATCCCCAAACTGTTAGAACTTCTGGTCAAATATTTGCAATTCCAGTATTTATGTTATGTTTTATTCTTAGGAAATTTTTACTCCCATGGAAATTTTTTCTTAGTTGATATTTTTGTGTATATTAACATATTCAACTACTATGTGAGTACTCTGAATTGACTGCATATTGGACTTACAAAATTTGATGTGAATTTTGGAAAATTGGTTTGAAATAGTTAATTTAATTTTAATTAATATTTAATTTATTGAATATTGTTTAAATATAATTTTTGTTTTATAATTCATACTGTATCTTTGACTTACAGTCTATTTATAAGACATGGTATGATACATTCTCCTAGTCTTAGAAACCCCAAAAAGAAACAAAAATTATACACACACACACACACACACACACACACACACACACACACAGGATAGGATAGATATACACGTACTTCCTCTTAGTTTATTCAGAAAAAAGTATGTTACTAATATTGCTTAGACAAGACAGTAATTCTGTATCTTGTCCTCTGAATAACTACTATGAAGATACCAATATTCACTGTATCTATTTTTGTAAGATTCCTATTAACTTGTTTTGAAACTGTTTCATTGCTATTTATATTTTTTACTCATTGAAACAAATTTTAAAGTAATAAATAAATAAATTATACAATGTGGTATTACTCAGCTATAAAAAATGATAAATTTGAGGGCTTCATATATAAGTGGATGCATCTTGAGCATATACGTATAAGTGAAATAAACCAGAACTACATGTGTAAATATCATATATTATCCCTAATATAAGAACTCAAAAGAAGAAATAAAAATGGAAGGTTATAATATAGTTAAATGCAAAGTGAGAATTTAACAATTAAACAATGAATAAAAAGCTTGGAGAAATGTTAGGAATCATGGTAGAGACGAAACCATGTATTTATATACTAAAGATGGATAAGACAATGGTACTAAAAATCTCCAACATGTCTTTTAAAGTATCAGTTCTCTAAAGCAGTTTCTTAAACCTTGAAAATCTTAGTAGGGAGTATTACTGTATAGGAGAAAGGAAATGTATTCCTCACCACCCCTCGGGCACCTGGGAAGTAGGAAATAACACCAGATTGTATGTGGCAGGTGGGTAGATTGGCGAGGTAAGGGTGGGGAAACAAGTGTGACATCCCCTTGCTAGGAGTCATTCATAGAATCATGTTGGCCTCCATAGGCAGCATGACCAGGGCTAGGGTGAGACTCTACTTCATGTAAGAGAACCTCTTTCGTGAAGAGGCACCCTCTTGCCTCCACTAGAGCTTCCTTCAGGCCCCATTCAAGCCTGGCCAGATAGGAGGAGTAGGGCCTTGCATTCCCGTCCTGCTCAAGTAAGTCTCTGTTGTCTGAACCAGTACCATGTGAACGGCGAGTGAAACAAACACACACCCAGGACTTTGCTGCTCAGAGATTCCCTGACTAGCCGGGCGTAGTGGCTCATGCCTGTAATCCCAGCACTCGGGAGGCTGAGGCAGGAGGATTGGTGCGAGTTCGAGACCAGCCTGGGCTACAAAAGTGAGCTCAAGGCCAGCCTGAACTGCATCATAGCGAGACCCTGTCTCACAAAGACAAAAAAAAAAGAGAGAGATTCCCTGAGTGTCTGTCCTCTCCCAAGCCTGTTCTGTGAGTGTATCATGAACTATGTACTGGGACTCTGGGTAGAGATAGGAAGGGTCAGTGCTACTCTTGGAGTCGTGTCATTCTGTTCTTATGGAGATGCGGTCTTGGAGAAAGTGGGGGCTGTGGGAAGCTTGACTTTGTGTCTTTGGCAATAAACTTATTTAAAAAATAAAAGAAAGATCTGTACTAATGATTTTATAGCGAGAATCATGTCTGCATCTTGTACTCTGAACAACTACAATGAAGGTAACAATATGCAATGTATTAATTATTATAAAAAATAAATAAAAGTAAATAATTTAGTATTTTGCAGTATGAAAAGAAAAATGGAAATTCACTAGGACAGGTCTCAAAACTGAAATCTTCATTTGAGTACTATAAACCAATTAATAAACAAGTTAAATCTTTCATTTACATAATAAAAATAAAGTGCAAGAAACACATTGTACTGAATTTCTTAGAAAATAGTCAATTTGTTCATCAAATAGATATGAGCTTAACACTGAGAAGTATCTACAGAGTATGAAAATCAGGGAGCTTATCTTACATCACTAGTTTTGGGGACTTGAGAAAGCCACTTGTCCTTATGGTGTTCAGTACCTATAACTAAATCCAGTGATTAATCTGTAAAGTTTCTCTGACTATAAGTTTAAGTGAAAGTTTATGGTTATTTTTTCTGATTTTCTTTTTTAAACATTTGATTATTAGTTTCTCCTGTCAGTAGAAAAAAATGTCACTCAAAACTTCTTAAACTGTTCATCTGAACATCGTGGTGAATGAAACTCATTTATGTGATTTGAAAGCAGGCAGGGTCACAGGAAAAAATGTCCTAGCAATAGGAGAGGCACTGCAAGGAAGGCAAACTTTTGGGAGGCAACAGGTTTAAGATTCCTTTTCCAATTATGTTTTTGATTTTAAGACTGTGTTCCCCAACCTCCCTCCAATCATTCATCATCCATATCTGTTAATCACAATCACTTTCTATAAAGTAGGATGAATAAAATAAAAATATATAAAAAATAAGCATTCTATAATACCAGAGTGAGGTCTCAGATACACTGTACATGAGCTTAGAACATGTGCAGAAAAAGGTGTCTATTTTTATTCTATTATGACGTTAAGAAATACAATATACACACCTTTATCAGTATAAGTCTAGAAACACTGTCCAGTTTCTCATGTATATCCATTCCACTAGAAACTCCTTCCAAAATACTATAAGTCTACCAACTATCCTTATTTAATGCTTTTATCATCATACTAAAAGTTTTCTGGGGTCTAAAGCTGAAAGCATAAGTAAAGAAATAACATGTAAAATTGTGTACTCTCTATGGTGTTTCAGACATCTGTTTTTGGAAACTGTAGAGAAACCGTACTTTAGAGCAAAATTCTCAAATCATTCAAGACATTCCTTCATCAGTAGACAAGCAACAGTCAGATGGTAAACTAGGAGACTGGGTGCATTCACGTCACCTTACCTCTCTATGACACAGGAGTTCCTCATTATAAGAACAGCATATTACCATTAGCATTAGCTATGCATAAATTTGTTTAGCAACAGATTAAATTATATTCATGAGGTAATGTTATAACTATGGTTCACTGATAGATGATATAAGCATTAGCTAAAATCTAAGTGCTATTGATAATACCATGGTTCCATGAGCTTGCATGAAAACAACTATGTCCCATTAGAAGCATGTCTCGCCGGGTGTGGTGGCTCACGCCTGTAATCCCAACACTTGGGAGGCTGAGGCAGGAGGATCGCTGCGAGTTCGAGACCAGCCTTGGCTACAAAAGTGAGCTCAAAGCCAGCCTGAACACTGCACAGTGAGACCCTGTCTCCAAAAAAAAAAACAAAAAAACAAAACAAAACAACAACAAAAAAAAAACAGAAGCATGTCTCCTCTATGTCTCTTCCTTAAATTCTTGTTTTTGTTTTACTTTTTGTTTTTTTGAAGTTGGGTCTCACTGTGCCATTCAGGCTGGCATTCTTCTCACTTGGTAACCCCCAAATTGATCGTAAAATTGCAGTGATCCTCCTGTCTCAATTTCCTGAATGTTGTGATTATAGGCCTATCCCATGATGCCCACATGGAAAAAATTATTTTAATTCTTAATGAGGCCCCTCTCAAAGTCCCAGTTATCAGTGATTTGATATGAAGGAATTCCCTAGTAGTCTGTGGATTTGAGAGGACTCAAAATCCCACCCAAATCAGTTGACTTTTCTGTTGAAAACTCTTACTTGGATTCTTTATAATATAATGAAATAAAGCTTCATTGCACTTTCTCTTGCTCAAGGACTTTTCTGAATGAATTTTTCTATACTTTAGGAGCATTTCCATTTGAATTATTGTTTTTGGCCATCTTAGAAAAAAGCCTTTCTCCATCCTGCCTGTTCTTCCCAATACTGCTCAATTACTCTGTCCACTTTCACAGCAATACATTTGCTCTGTACTATCAAGGATTAAATCTAGGGCTTTGTGCATGTCAGGCAAGTGTTCTACCACTGAATTATATTCTCAACTTAACAGCAAAACTGTTTGAAACAGTTGTATGTACATTGACTTCGTTTTGCTCATCTCAAAATATCTCCAATACCTATTTTCTAAAAATAGCTTACCTCTGGCCAACCTCAGCAGTCACTTCTCTATCCTTATTTAGTAACTTGCAATGCCAGTCAACACAGTTGCCTGTACTCTCTTTGACACATGTTCTCTTGATTCCTGCGATCTCATGCTTGACTTTTTGAATTTTCCAGCAACACTTTCTGATGCTGCTTAGCATTTTCTTCTACAAAGTATCATAGAAACTGATAGTATGAAATCTCAACTGGGCTTGGTGATGGCCATCCGCAATCCTAGGGTTTGGAATGCTGAGACAGGAGCAACTCCATGAGTTTGAGGCAAGCCTGGATTACATAGTGAGATCAAGGCAGCTTGAAGCAGGTAGTGCTAACTTGTCTCTAAAACAAAATTAAAATAAAATAAAAGTGTAAAACCTGAAATGTTGCCACTCGATATAGTAATAAAGCTTCATAATTTTATTAAATTGATGAAACTAAATTGGATTTTAAAAAGTCGTTATTCATTTCATAAACTTAAAATTAATTCAGCCCATCAGTCCCAACAAGGAAACCAAACACATACTATGATATGTGATGGCAGACGACATTTGAAATTGTGATATTTAAAATGGAGACTAGTAAGAAACCAGCCAAAATCAAATAATAGCCAAGAATCATTTGGTTTGGATAATGTAATTCAGTATAAAAATATACTACGTGCGACCAAATACATCAAACAGTACAGAGGAAAATATGATCTCATTAAAACTGACACAAAAGGATTTGTGGTTTCAGTGCAAGGATTATAAGGGTCTCATTCTTGTCTCTGTGTAATACCAGTAGATAGAACCAACCTCAGGGGATCATTTCATCAGTTCAATATGATGATGAATATAAAGTACACATCACAACCACTATACTGAATGTACACATTTAAGACTTATAAATTCCATGTAAATACCCCTGTGGGAGAGACAGGGAGGTATAATTGAGGCAGAGTGTGGAAAGAGATTCAATCACATTGGTACGATTTTATTTCTTAATCTGGGGTGTAAATCCTAGCTCATTCCTTCTATCAAGCAAATAACCTTAATTCAACAAACGATTGACATGAGGTTCATTGTGTTATTCTTTATTGTTGTAATGTTCTGTGTCGGTGAAGAAAGAAATGATGAGAAGACCCGATGAAGGTAGCTCAGAGGACTCACTGAGATCTGTCTCTCTCGAAGTGAGCCCAGAACCCTAGTAGTATGTCCATTTTATTTAGGTCACACAATAGAAGATTAACAGGCTGAAGAGGGAATCACCAACGTCTTAAGTAAGGGTGGAGATATCAATCAGGATTAAGCTGTTACACCTTTTTTAGATCCTAGTCTTCTAAGATCCCTAAGTAACAAGATTACAACTCACCCTAAACTTTGTTTATTGTTCTTTGCTTCTTTAAGATGCTAGTTTCTAATCTCTACACTTTATCTTTTAAAACTATTTGAGGTATTATGCAGTAATTTTAAAGCAACTAGGGCCTGGCGAGATAGCTCCATGTCACAAGTGCCTGTCTGGCAAGTGCAAGGTCATGAGTTTGAACTCCAGTCCTGCAAAAAGAAAGAAAGAAAGAAAGAAAGAAAGAAAGAAAGAAAGAAAGAAAGAAAGAAAGAAAGAAAGAAAGAAAGAAAGCAATTAATGTGATTCCTGCCTACCTGTCTTTGTGTCTATGACACACGCCCAAATCCATAAAATTAAGGCTGAGAGAATTATTTTGGCTCACATTTCAATTCATAGTTGACTGGCTACAAGGTAAAAACTGTCTGGCTCATGACACATAACAGAAGAACAGCTACTCATCTCTTAGGGTATGGGAAGCAGAAATGAAAAGGAAGAGTCAAGAAGGGTCATAGTCCAAGTAATCTGCCTCTTCATAACAGATCTTACCTATAACACAAATCAGCTGTAATGCCCCCATAATATAATCACATTCCAAGTTTCCTGCCTACAGTCACATGACCTAAATGATAACATGCCTCTTAAGAAATGAAAACATTTATTATTGCATAATAATCACACACAGACTGATTAACGGTTAAGAATTATACTATGGAGTCTCCTAGACCTGGCTTCAAGTCATGATTCTGCCAATCTCAACCTCTGTGTTCATGAGTAAGTTAATAATCACCTTCTCAAAATCCATTCCTTCAGTTATTTCCTTTCTGCCTATCATCAATTGTTAAGTGATACAATATATAGACTATAGTAATTGCTTCAATTATCTTAAGCACTATTGTTAACATTGTTTTGTTCTCCATGTTCAGAAAAGAAAAACTAAGAGAAAATTTTTGTATTTCTTCTCAGGTAAATGAAGGAAGAGGGCATATACCTAGAATTGGGCTCTCAAAGGCAAATAGAACAGTGTTCGTTGATGGAAAACCTGTCTGGAAATGAGGATGTGCTTCTAGGAAGAACTTTGACTACAAGTTAAGACATGCCAATTTAAATTTCCAAGACATTATATTCAGGGTGCTTAGGCTTCATAATTAAATTATACTTAGAATAAATGGTTGTTAGTTTAAAAATGTTCAAGGATTATAATTGTAAATTAGACACTGCTATCTCCAAAAGTTATTTTAAGAGATGGATGCGGCTTAGTGACAGAACACTTTCTCTGGCATACTTGAGGCCCTGGATTTGATGCCCAGCATCAAAAAAGGGAAGTTTTTTAAGCAAATGTATTGTTTAAATAACAAATGAAAATAAAATGATGCTTAATCTTTTTCATAATTTAACTATAGATTAAAGTAAAATACTAGAGTGAATCAAATTAAAATGTTAATGATTCCCCAAATTCAAAAGATGGTCAAAAAAATAGAAAAACGCATACTATTGTTTATAGAGTAACTTAGAAACGTTTCTATGGGGGGCATTTAATTCATTAGTAATATTTTTAAAAATATTGAAAATGCATACATCTCTCCAAGAGGTATGGGTATATAAAACCCTCAAACAGAAGAACAATATTGCTAGGTAGCAAGCTAGCTAGTGAAATCAATTCTAATTGGAGACTCATATTTTATAAGAGATAATAAATCTTGAGAATATAAAAGAAACTTAATGATCACTTTGAGGAATTAGAATTGGGGCCAGAAACAAGACTGATTTGATATGTCAACTTGTCAGATACAAAAGTTACATTTTTGTTATATAGGCCTAGCTTATTTTGGTCTTAACCATCCAGCAGAAAAATATAACCATGAGGTATAAAAAGTAAAGCCATATTAATATGCTGAGCTGTAAAAGGCTAAAGTCAACAACTTTTTTTCTATTTTAGGGAAGGGCCTACAGGATGTTCAGTGTCTCACTACTAGATAAGACACATAGTGATCCATCTGTATATAGCCTCCCATGAGCTGGTATTACAGGCATGTGCCACCACACCCAGTCACAATTGTTGTCTCAGCATACACCTGGGGGTGGGGCCAGCATGGTAGGCCCGAGTATTGAACCCACAGCCCATTTCTACTTGCCAGCTCTTTAATCTGCTGAGCTATTTGGCCAGACTTCAAGTTAACAACTGTTGACATTGCCAGTTCTACTGATAACCCACTACTATTATGGACTATTGTACTATACAGGGTTATTTTCCTGAATTCATGCACCTAAAATATTTGAATGACAATGGAACACCCATCTCTGGCAAAACAAAAAAGGGGACATAAATGAACAACTATTTTGAAGTAAAAAAAAAAAAAAATATATATATATATATATATATATATATATATATATAATATATATTATATATACAGTTAGTTAGTTAGAATAGATATACAACTACTTTCTCTTAGCTCAATGAAAAGAAAGATTTGTAATAATAGTGTTTAGAGATGATATCAAGTCTGAATCTTGTACTCTGAATAACTACTACAAAGACAACAATATTCAATGTAATAATTATTGTAACTGTCCTACAAACCGATTTTGAAACTGTCTCATCGCTATTTCTTTCTCACTAAAATTAATGAAATAATAAAATTATTGATTTCATATTTTAATCCTAAATGTATATATTATTTTATAATATGTATGACAAGTGTTTCATGAAAAATAACAGACTTATTTGGGATTTTGGGACATTTTGGTTACACTGCTCTATAATAAAATCTCCCTGAGCAAAACAGCTTAAAACAATAATCAGTTTATTATATCTCCTGACTCTGCACACCATTATTTGTCTAGGGCTCAGCTAGGCAATTTCAAGCAACAAGGTATTACATTAACTTGGCTTATTTAACAGTCAGTACTAAAGATCTGGAACATCTTTACCATCATATCTGGTGCCTTGAGTGGAATACCTGGAAGGTTGGGCTCAACTGATGCTCTTTCTGTCTCCAAGTATCTCAGAAATTATTATGTAGTTTTTCTCATTACCAGGGTCATAAAATGTTGTATAAAATGGCTCAGAACTCCAAGAATCTAAGTTAAAGGTGCAAGTTTCACAATAAGAAGGGTAGAACTAGGCTGATGTCACTTCTGCCATAATTTGTTTCACTTCCCTACATCCGCAAATTATACTTTTGTCTAGTATAGTTTGAACATGTCCGAAATCTGAACACCTCAATGCTCCAAAACCCAAAACATTTTGAACACCCATATGACATCACTAGAGGCAAATTTCCACACCTGCCAAATCACGCTCAAAAAATATGAGCCATCTAAAACTATTGAATAAAATTATTTTCAGTCCCTGCCACAGGAACTCCACTCACAGCCCAAACCATTGGATGTGCAGGCAGTACATTTTGGCCTGCATTCACACCCACACCCCAACAAGAACTCCGACCCTGCTTGCAGTACATGACTGGTGGGAGTAGAGACAGGAATGCTAGGACCACATCCTGATGCCACCAGAGCTTCTTCATCACTCACAACCCAGCTCCAGCATCTGCTGTGGAACAGTGCACCAAAATTCCAAGCAGAACGGATGGAAGTCATACCCTATCAGGTATTCCAGGACCTAAGCATCTTGCCAGAGGAGCACAGTGGCCTCTCTTCCAAAAGCTGCGGCAGGAAGAAGCTGAGCACAACAGCCAGACCTAAGCAGGCACATCTGGAAAACATCAAACTGGGTAGATTTGGACCAAATTTCAGTAGGCACTACCAGAATAACTTCAACAAATTCTCCACCAAAGGGCAGACGTTACTGCTATATAAAATGAAAAAGAGAAGGAGATAGAAGCAATCTCACATGTCGAGCACAGTGAGAACAAATATGGGACACTACCATAGAAGAAAACGGGAATCATGCCACTGAAGTCTCTGAATTAATAGCATCTGAAGTAAACACAGAAACATACACAGGAACTCAGATCAAAAATAATCTCTGAGGGGCCCAGCAGGATGGCTCAGTGGTCTAAAGCGCCTGCCTAGGAAAGCTTAGGCGGCTGCAGGGACCGAGGTTCGATCCCCATCACATGCTGCGCCAGCCCTGCACTAAGGGCAGGCTGAGCCGGCCATAAAAATAAATAAACAAACAAAAGTTCTGAAACAAGAATAAAATAAAATAAAATAAAATTTAAAAAAATTAAAAATAATAATCTGTAAAGTAAAAAAAACCAAATGCATTAATTAATAAAGTCTGAAGTAAAAATACTACTGCCGAAAAGTATAGAAGAAATAAGAACAGAAATAATATCTGAAGTAAACAAAGACATCTCTAAATTAATAGCATATGAAATAAACACTACAGAAAGGTGGAGAGGAAATGAGAGGAGAAATACTCTCTAAAGTATAATGAAAGACTTGAATAATTCTACAGAAGACAATGATAAAATATTAGAGGAAAAAAGAAAAGTGATGGATTTCTTGAATGAGCAATATAGGAAAGAAATAGATCCCATGAAACACTTTCAAAGAGATATACAAGAAAATGCAACCTCAATCACAAGTTGGCAAAGCCATATGAACGAAAGTGAAGACAGAGTTTGCGATCTTGAAGACATTCGCAGCTAGTGAAAAGATAAAAAAAGGATCTCTTAAAAACAACTTGCATGCAGGAAGACATAATTCAATATCTACAAGATTATGCAAAAATGAACAAAGTGAGATTAATAGGAATGAAGGAGAAAGAAAGAGTCAATACAAATGATATAAAAATGTTGGCAGAAGTAATTGCAGAAAACTTCCTAAATATGAGAAAACAATCACAGATTCAGGTAATTGAAGCACACAAAACTGCAAATAACATCAGTCTGACTAAAAGAACTCTGAGACATATAATAATCAAGATCTCAGAAATCCAGCAGATGAATAATATACTAAAAGCCACTACAGAAAAGAAACAGATTACATTTAAAGGAAAACCCACCAGAAAAAATGGCAGATTTCTCTTCACAAACCATTAAGTCAAGAAGAGCATGGAGCAGAGTGCTTCAAGTCCTCCATGAAAACAAATTCCAGCTCAGACTGCAAATAACCCACAAGACTGTCAAGTATGAGGAAGAAGTGAAATACTCCCACAATAGGAACAACTAAAAAATTTCATGATGACAAAGCCAACCCTACACAGACTGCTAAACAATATTTTAGAGAGGGACTAAAATTAAATAAACTCCACAAATGAGAACAGAAAGAACCCACCAAATACATAACCAATTAAACACAGGAGAAAAACGGGTAAACAGTAGTAAGTAAAAAATGTCAATCACAAGTCAATACATTTCAATTATAAGCATCAATGTGAATGGACTAAATTCTCCAATTAAAAGAAATAGACTGGCAGACTGGATAATGAAGCAAAACCCAACAATATACTGTATTCAAGAAACACACTTAGCTCATAATGAAATTCACAGACAAAAGTTAAATGGTGGAAAACAATAGTACATACCCCAGAAACTTAGAAATAAAGCAGGGGTAGCAATTCTGTTTGCAGACAGTCTAAACTTCAAACCAAGATTGATCAGACAAAATAAAGAAGGCCACTACATACTGATTAGGGGATAAATATATAAGATGAAGAGGTAACACTCATAAATATGTATGTAACCAACACAGGAACACCAAATTATATAAGACAAATATTAATGGACATGAAAAATCTACTATCCATTACCAAGATCTTAACAAGAGACCTTAACACCACTTTATAAGGAAAGCAGACAAAATTCAGCAAAGAAGTAGCAGAACTGAAACAGATATTGGAAAAAATGCACTTAGTGGTCATACACAACCACATCTGAATACATATTTTTGAGCTGTATATGGGACATTTTCTAAAATAGACTACACATTTGTCCACATGTGATGCTTATGCATATTCAAGAAAACGGAGCATATGCTGTGCATATTATCTAACGACGGTTCAATGAAACTGAAAATAAGGGAGCTGGGGAGATAGCTCCGAGGCATAAGTGCCTGCTGGGCAAGTACAAGGTCGTGAGTTTGAACCCTGGTCCCACCAAAAAAAAAAAAAAAAACTGAAAATAAATGACTAAAGAAACCACAGGAAATGCAGAAATACATAGAAATTAAAAAACTCCCTTCTAAGCAACTAGTCTGCTACAGATAAAATTAAACAAGAAATTAAGCAATATCAACAATTTTAGGAAAATAAAAACACAACATACCAAAATTAATGGGATACAAATAACACAGTTTTTAGAGGAAATTTATAGCTCTGAACTCACACATTAAGAAAACAGAATGGGAACAATTAAGTACTTATGCGAAACCTCAGTGACCACGAAAGGAAGAGCAAACAAAATCCAAAGCCTAAAAGATGAGAGGAAATTATAAATATTACAGCATAAATTAATTCAATTGAGACTAAGAAAATACAAAAAAATTAATGAATCAAAAAGCTGTTTTTTAAAAGATTAAATAAAATTGATAAGCCCCTAGCTAAACTCATCAAAATGAAGAAAGAAAGAACTCGAATTCAAGCAATATGAAATGAAATGGGTGACCCAGTAGAGATTTAGAGGACCATGAATAGCTATGAAAATTGTTATTGTCACAGAATTTAAGACATAGATGAAATGGACAGATTCCTAAAAAAGTATAAATTATCAAAATTGAATCTAGAAGATATGAGAAATCTCAATAACACAATAACAGCCAATGATATACAAAATGTAATAAAAAGTCTACCAACAAAGAAAAGTCCAGGTCCTGATGGATTCACCACTGAAATCTGCAAAATATTTACAGAAGATATAATCCCAATACTCCGCAAAATGTTCAATGAATTTGAAAAGGAAGCAATCCTTCCAAAATCTTTCCTACAGGCAAGTATTATACTGATACCAAACATAGAGAAATGCAACTAAAAAAGAAAACTACAGGCCAATTTCTCTCATGAACATTGATGCAAAAATCCTCAATAAAATCCTCAACAATAGAATACAGCAAATCATCAAGAAGATTATATACCAAGACCAAGTATGATTCATCCCAGTGATGCAAAAATGGTATAGTATATGCTAATCTGTAAATGCAATACACTATATTAATACAGCCAAAACCAAATATCACAGGATCATCTCAATTGATGGAGAAAAGATATTTAACAAAGGTAAGCTGGGCGTGGTGGCTCACGCCTGTAATCCCAGCACTCGGGAGGCTGAGGCAGGAGGATT